>ML275439.1:66351-163116 GCA_005239495.1 Nicotiana undulata | reverse complement strand
TGTCTAGTTCACGACACCTTGTACCGCAAAATGTTTGGAGGACCCCTAGCTAAATGCCTCGGACCTAATCAGACAGAATTCGTGATAAGAGAAGTCCATGATGGACATTGTGGAAATCACGCAGGTTCAAGATCTTTGGTAAAAACCCTAATCAGAGCGGGGTATTATTGGCCTAAGATGGAAGAAGACGCGGAAAATTTCATCTCAAAATGTGACAAATGCCAACGGTTTGCCAATAATATGCACAGACCAGCAGAATTGATGCACTCTATCATATCACCGTGGCCCTTCATGAAATGGGGAATGGACATAGTGGGACCTCTTCCCCCATCCAAAGGTCAGGTACGGTTCCTGCTTGTACTTACTGATTATTTCACGAAATGGGTAGAAGCAGAAGCATTCAAACAGGTGCGGGAAAAAGAGGTTAAAAGTTTCTTATGGCAAAATATAATATGCCGATTCGGGATTCCAAAGGAGATCGTGTGTGATAATGGCCCACAGTTCATAGGTTCACAAATCATATAATTCTTCGAGAGTTGGAAAATTAAACGGATCGCTTCAACACCATATCATCCCGTAGCTAATGGACAAGCGGAATCCACGAACAAAATCATCATCAACAATATAAAGAAGCGGTTAGATAAAGCCAAAGGCAATTGGCCCGACGAATTACCAGCGGTATTATGGGCGTACAGAACCACATCAAAAACAGCTACGGGAGAAAGTCCCTTCGCACTTGTTTATGGCTCGGAGGCATTAATACATGTGGAAATTGGTGAACCAAGTTTGAGAGTGACAACAGCTTTGGAACAAACGAATGACATTGAACTCCAAACCAATTTGGACCTGCTCGAGTCACGAAGAGATGCGGCTTTAATACGGATGGCAGCTCAAAAGCAAATCATAGAGCGGTATTACAACCGCAAAGCTCATCTCAGATATTTCAAAATTGGGGACTTTGTACTTAAAAAGGTCTTCCAGTCAACAAAGGAAGCAGGAGCTGGCAAACTAAATCCAAACTGGGAAGGACCCTATAAGGTCCGAGGCATAGCGGGGAAAGGCACGTACGAGTTGGAAACCATGGACAACAGGGTTCTACCAACGAGCTGGAATGCCATCCACCTGAAGAAGTATTACTTCTAAGGAAAAGAAGTACCCCGGTCAGGTACCGCATGTTATATTTTGTTTTTGAATATTTAAAATTTTACTAACTTTTTTAGATGATAGGCAAAAAGCTAACCCATCACCAGATGATGACATTAGACCTGCAAAGACGCGAGGAAATAACATAATTCCCGGTCTAGGGTTACACTTTCTGATGGATATTTTAAAGGGTTAAGCAGTCATCATTTAAAAAAAATATATACCTTCGATTCCGGAATGTTTTCCTTTTTCAGGAAAAGGACAACAAAGAAAGAACAATCAAGTGCTCGAGATCTCATTCTTCAACGCTCAAACACTTGGGGGACTACATAATATGGAAGGCCAAGATGAAGCAAAAGACTACCAAAAGTCAAAAAGCTTGAGCCTAAAAGAACAATTTACCCAACGAGTCAAGTGATACGAGCAAAAAGAACTGAAGACTCCAGCACAAAAATTACGAAGCCTACTCTGAAAAACCCTCGAACCATGTTCAGGTTAAAAGGCAAAGTATTAGCTACGAAGAAGAAATGTACATCTCATATAAAAAACTGTTATATCAAAAACAGTTAGGGATAGAAGATCATCATCATTGTACTTAGTCAAAAAACTGTTACAATCAAAAAACAGTTATGAAATCTTTGTACTCAAGTAGAAAACTGTTATTCAAATAAAACAGTTACGGATGAAAGATCAAAACCCTTGTATTTATTCTCAAAACTGTTATCAAATAAAACAGTTACGAATTACGATGCATTTCTCTCGTACTTGTTATAAAACTGTTGCAAATAAAAACAGTTATGGGTAAAAACCCGACATTTACAAAAACTGTTACTAATGAAAAACAGTTATCTCCTTGTATTAACTCGAAAAAACTGTTACCTACGAAAAACAGTTGCGAAATACAAGTGATTATCAAATCTGTTAAAACAAAACAGTTGCAACCTGAGTTTTAGATGATAATCATAACACATGTAAAATGTTGTGAAAGTTCAAACGAAAACCTCTCACAAAAACATACTTAAACATGTGAGAAAATTCCTATTACTCTATTGCATTTCAATGAAGTTGAGACGTCTTCTTCATTAAAATATTGATTAAAAGGGCCCTAATACATAAACAAAGCCTCTTACAAACAAAGGCTAAAAAACTTACACTACACCTATCATAAAAAGGTTCAAAATGAAATACGCATCTATATGCAATAAAGCTAAGAGGTATGAGCAAAAACCTCACAAAAGCAATACGAAGCAATAAGACTTGAGAAAAGAGTAAGGCAAACTCATAACAGAAAGTCTCAAAAATTGCATTAATATAAAGCGGCTAAGTCAAAAACTAAGTACTAAACTAGTACTTAGCCGCATAAGTATTCACATTTTTATGGTGCCCCTAAGTTTTCAGTTGGGGACTTTAGAGTTTCAAATTTACTCCCGATGGAGCTGAGAGCAACCACACCAATCCAATAAAAAAAAAGAGTGGGGATAATTTCTTCATTCTTGAGGAGGAGGAGAACTGGCTTCTTCTTCTGAAGGAACGTCAGATGCTTCCTGGGCTTCATCAGTTGGAGAAAGTTCAAGACCTCGCTGGGTCTTCTCCATAGCTTCTTCGAATTTAGCAATCTCACCAGCAAGGTCAAAGCCCTCTCGGCCCATTTCTATCAACGTATCACGGCGAGCACTCATGTATGCCCAACTTACGTCGACGGCTGTCGCCTCTTCAAGGTCGCCATAATCCTTTGACCATGCCTGAATCTCGACCTTCAAGCTATCATTCTCAGCTTTAGCGGCTTCAAGGGCAACCTTCAAAGGAGCAATTGATTCCTCCAGAGTCTGAACTTTCACCTGGGCTTCACGGAGATCCTCTTGAGTCTGGGAGAGGTTCTGCACAAGTTCAACGGAGTATTCCTCTTTCTGTCCCAGCATATGCTTCAAGTTCATGATTTCCTCTGTAGCCTTTGACAATTGCTCACCAAATGTAGACTCGAGAACAACTTTGTCCTTGTTAACCTGGCTGCAGGAAGCTCTTTCCACTGCCAATTCTGTTGTGACAATCTTCAGGTGCTCCTTCAAGGTATCTCTCTCATCCTCTAAAGCACCCATTTATATTCGAAGACTATCATATTANTTTGGCCCTCTCTTCATAGCCGATTAAAGGCTTGAGCCATACTTCAGGCTCACCAGTCTTCTTGAAAAGGCTTCCACTGGCTGGAACCTCAATTACAACCCTCCGCATCTCCCTGCTGGAAGATCTTACTTCTACAAAAGAAGGCACGGAAGCAGGAACGGAGGGGATAGCGACAGACACGGACAAGCAAGGAGCCAAAGGAGCCACGGGCACATCAATAGAAACGGATGGATGAGAAGCTGAGGAAATAACAGGTAGGACGGAGGACCAACAACAAAATTGGGAAAAATGGTAGCTAGCGGAACATTATCAGGGTCAAGTTCAAACCCTTCATGGAAAAGACGCTCGGCAGGATCTCGAACCGGGGACTGAGACTCGTCCCGGGAAAAGAGGGCCGGATTGCCAACATGGAAGGAAAAGGCCCAAGAGCAGACTCATCATCTGAAACTGCCCGCCTTCTTCTCGACCGGTGCACTAAAGCACCCTCTCTTTCATCTTCATCTTCCCCTCCAGAACGGGGATCACGAACTTTCCTCTTAGAAGAGCTGACTAAAATCTTCTGAGCATGAGATAATGACATCTTTGGGAGTGATGAACCAGGTGCCCCACGGGTAGAAAACCCTATCGAAAGAAGGAAAGAGTTAACAAAAAGAACTCAGGTAAAGTAGGAAGTGAGAAAAACTCCACTTACCGTGGGTCTTGACAATCCAATTGAACTTCATGGAAAAGAACTTCCAAGACCTTTCTTCGACAAGAGCTGCGGATAACATTTTTTCTACCCAACTAGAATATCGAAGACATTCTCGACGGTATTCATAGTTGCTGAAAAATAAGAGAAAAACAGATGCGGTATTAAAAACGCAATTTAACTTTATGTAAAGAAAACAGGTACGAACCAAAGTACTTACGTGCACGGTTCCACTTCTCAGGGAAGGGAAGATTGTTTTCACCCACTAAAACAGCAGTGGGAACGGCAACGTACCTAAGGTACCAACCTCTATCCTTGTCATCACCAGGGGTTACTAAAACTCTCTTACTCCGAGCAGCCAGAGTAAAAACCCCATGACGAAATAGAGCAGGTGAATACAGATGAATCAAATGATGAAAGGTGAAAGGAACATAAACTTTAGAAGCCAAAACTCTCAAGCAAGCAACAACATGCCACACTAAAGGACTGACTTGTACTAGGCATATATTGAAAAAATGGCAAAACTCAATAATAACAGGGTCGATGGGAGGTTGAAATCCTAGTGTAAAAGGATAAGTGTAGACATACGAAAAACCCGTCTTGTAAGACGTGATCCTTTTGTTATTATTTGGCACAAGAATGGGAACGTTAGACTCCCAACAGCATTCCCTATGGATAAGAGGAATATGACCTACAGTAATAATGGTCGCATACTTCTCTACACTATCTAGATAAGAAGCATGTTCGACGATAGGAGAATTTTCCCTTGGGAAGATTATCTCAGCAGGAATGATTTCGTCAACTTTTGGTTCATGAATATCATCCTTACTCTTAGAAGCAGATTGAGAAGACCTAGCTCTAGGAGACAGTAAATATCTAGCGGAAGGAGGAGAAACCAAAGGGGAAGAAGAATCCCTAGTGGAGGCAGATCCTAAACTCCTCAATCGGCCACCTCTCCGGCTCCTAGATGGAGCAGAAGAAGATGCCAAAGTTTCAACATTGATAACCTTTTTAGGTTGACCAGATGAAGACATATTTATGCAAGCTAAGGAAATTTCTTCACCAAGGAAAAATCAAATTATAGAAGTGTTTCGTGAAAGAGAAGGAAAGAAGACAACTATTTATACCTAATGGCAACCGTCAAAACATGGAAAAATAATGATGGAAAGTCATAATTAAGGGTGTCACTTCAGGACTGATGCGACTGCAAAAAAGCCTTAAAAAGCGCCGAATTGTTGCAGAGCCAATCAAAGACAGACACGTGGAAGGAGCATTAAATGGAAGTGATGCACGACGAATGCGTTCAAGAAAGGATACAATGTTTCGGAACAAAGCGGCGGCAAAATATTCCCGCCATAAATACGTATCCACTTACCAAGTATTATACGTCAAATACATGGCAAGTGGGGGGACTATCTGTATTGGTAAAAAAAAAAGCTTTACACGTAGCCAAAATCTAGATGACTCAACCAACTATGTGGACCAAATAAAACAACACATGTGGAGGTAAAGATACATGGAAGCACGGGATAAAAGAGATACGGTCAGCATATGTTTTAATATAACAGCCACGAGAAGATTATCGAGGAAGAAGAGACACGGTCGAAATGAATCTAGACAAAGCAACAGGAAGGTACGAGATTAACTCAATATGCACAGAATTGATTCATCAACCACGGGAAACCTAATGAAGAAGAAGGGATGCGGTCATAGAGCACCCAAATGAAGCCACAGATAAGATTCGAGAATCAATAATTAATGACTTACACGTTACATAATTCCTAAAATAACAGTTACGATTCACCTTTGTAACGCCTCATTAATGCAATAATTAGTCATTAATGAGCTTTCATTATAGTAATCAAAACGTTGTACTAGGAAAATCCCTCTATAAAAGGGAAGAAATGTAACAAACAAGATCATCTGAATTCTCGAATACAAACTACTTTACTTCTTGCACTCTATATTGCTATCAATTTACTGTTTCTTTATTCGTTATTTTATTCATTCGATTATCAGTAACCCGAGTTTACCTTAAAATAGCTTTGGTCAAGGAATCTTATTCTTTGGTTAAACAAGGGCGTCGTTGTGCGACTGAGAGAGGCCTTCTGTTTCTTCATCGTTGAATGTTAGGGTGCCTTCGGGCATATAGTCTCGAGTCTGTTTCTCCCTCGTAATCAATACTTTGGTGCGTTTGAATATAGGTCCTTGTGGGACGTCGACCCCGCCGACGGTCATGTGGATAACATGCTGAGGTTCTTCTTGCTTATTGTTTTTGTTGGCGTCTCTTTCCCTGAAGTGATTTTTGGCTCTACCGCTAAGGAATTCTCGAAGATGGACCTCGTTGAACAATCGAGCCACCTCCTCTCTCAAATGTCTATAGTCTTCGGTCTTATAGCCATGTGTGCCATGGTATTTGCACATCAAGTTTGGATTCCTTTGAGATGGATTAGTTTGTATAGGTTTGGGCCGCCTAGTGTCTTTGATCCCCCCGACGGTCGATACAGTACTCGAGGCATCGACACTGAAATTGTACTCCGATAATCGAGGTGCTTCTCTACAATCTGCATATTTGTCGTAACCAGTTTTACCCATGAGTCCCCGAGAATTATTCCCTCAATAACCCCTTCGATCGTTCCGGGCGGAATTATGTCCCGGATGGTTATTCCTTCTGTATGAAGCATATGGCTGATACTAATCTTTATTCGACCTTGATTCTCTATCAACATCTCTTTGGTTTTTACTTGTCGACCGGTTAGGATGCACTAAGCCCGAAGGGCTCCCAGTTGGTCGTCCTCGACCCTAATCTTCGAGTGATATCGGTTGTGAACGTCTTCCCAAGTCAACGTCGGGTGTTCTATTAAGTTCTGCTTCAACTGGCGCGATGCGATCTAACTTCGCTCGTTTAATCCCTGGGTGGAATCTTGAACAACCCAATCATCGGTAACCGGTGGTAATTCCATACATTCCATTTGGAATCGAGATACAAACTCTCTTAGCATCTCTTTATCCCACTGCTTCACCTTGAAGAGGTCTGATTTTCTTGTCGCAACCTTTATAGCGCCAACGTGTGCCTTTACAAATGGATCTTCCAACATGGAGAACGAATCGATGGAGTTCGGTAGCAAGTTGTGATACCAAATCATAGCTCCCTTCGACGGGATCTCTCCTAATTTCTTTAGCAATGCTGACTCAATTTCATCGTCTTCCAAATCATTTCCTTTTATGGCACATGTATAAGAGGTAATGTGCTCATTGGGGTCCGAGGTCCCGTTGTATTTAGGTATATCGGGCATCCTGAACTTCTTTGTTATGGGATTCGGAGTCGCACTTGGTGGAATGGCTTTTGCACAAACTTTTTGGAGTCCATTCCTTTTAAGATCGATGGTGCCCCTGGAATCTGATCGACTCGAGAATTATAGGTTTCCACCTTTTTGTCGTTAGCCTCGATTTTCTTTTCTCCCGATTCTATTCTCTTAGTAAGCTCCTCGAGCATTCTCATTATGGCAGGGTCAGTTGTCGACGTATTGTCACCCGATTGTTCAGGCATTGGCTCGGTACGATGAGTAGCCTCTTGTTCGACCCTATTTGGTGCCACGTGCTGATTTGCAACTGAGCAATGACATTCTATTAGGCTTGCAACATTTCAAATATAACTTGGATACTGACACCTTCGTCTCTTCTTCCGTGAGTACCTCGACCATCAGTTCGACCATCTCTGCGTACTCTTCCATCGGGGTCCCTGCCTAATTCCTCATTCAGAGCAATATGCAAACCGATATCGACCAGGTTGACGGGTGGTTCTCCTCCGAGGTCATCCTGCTGCACCTCGATTCCTGGAGCTATGATATTCTCGTTCTCTCCATGGAGTCCGAGACCATTATCGCCATGAGTAGCTGTGTTTTGTGAGTTTGACATGATTTATCCTGAAAACGAAATTCTTGACAAGAAACAAGCGTAAAATAATGCGTTATATCAGAATTAACACTGAATAATCACTATTATCCTTAGCCCCACGGTGGGCGCCAAACTGTTCACCTCGAAATACGAGTAACAATTAAACTTGCAATGTGGTTATAAGGATATGTGATCTAATTCAATGCCAATTAATAAATAGCTAAATAAATAAAGGAATTAAATGATTAAAATGGATCAAACCAATGTAATTGCAAGTTATCGACCTCGATCTGGATTAGGCTCAAGATCAAGTGCCAAAAACAGTAAGAACAATAAGAGTAATACGAACAATATGAATAGAATGGACAGTAAGAACAATAAAGAATTAAGAGTAAGTAAAAGAGCGGAATGTTTGAAATTCTTAGTAGTAGCGTGAGTGATAACTCGTGTATGATGATAATGACCCTTACAAGTGTACACGGTTCCTCTTTATATAGTAGAGGAATCCTAAATAAGGTATGACTCTAAATTCGGAAGTAAAATACAGGATTGATATTAATAACTGTTAATGGTTCTGCCGCTTCCGAGATCTTCGTCGAGGTTGGTGGCCGATTGGGGATATCCCGTGATTCTGTTACTGTGATGTCAATTTAGCTTGATCTCGATCCCTCGTTATTCACCTCCCTCGAGCCTGAACTTTCTTTGATACAAGCTCGCTCTCAAGGCAAACCCTCGAGCCCGTAAAATCGGGCATCCTTGATTTTTACCACACACAACATGCTCGCTACATATCTTTTAGAATCTGAATGGTCCTTTCTGCCTGACCATTGGTCTGTGAATGGAAAGCGGTGCTCAAATTGACCTTGGTACCTAATCTTTTCTGAAATACCTGCCAAAAATGCGCCGTGAACTAAGGGCCTCTGTCAGATATGATTGAAACTGAAGTACCATGCAATTGGACTATTTCTTTTATATACAACTGCGCATACTGATCTGCGGAATCTGTCGTCTTTACTGGTAGGAAATGTGCGAACTTTGTTAGTCGGTCTACAATAACCCAAATTGAATCATGTTTACGGTATGTGCGAGGTAGACCTACTACGAAATCCATATTAATCATCTCTCATTTCCACTGTGGTATCTCTATATCTTGAGCTAGGCCACCAGGCCTCTGATGCTCGGCTTTGACTTGCTGGCAATTCAAACATTTAGCCACATGATCTGCCACATGCTTCTTCATGCCTTTCCACCAATACAACTCTTTTAAGTCTAGATACATTTTGGTAGCACCTGGGTGGATAGAGTACCTCGAACTGTTAGCTTCTTCCATTATGGACTTCCTAAGCGCATCTACATCAGGCACACGTAACCGGTCATTCAACTTCAAAACTCCATCACTTCCTAGGGTGAAAGAAGTGATTTCTTTGTTTCTAACTCCTTCTTTTAACTTCACTAAGTACGAATTTTCGTCTTGCTTAGCCATAACATGCGCAACTAAAGAGGATCTCACTAAGGCATAAGAAGTTATACTTCCTTCTTCGGTCTCATCCAGTCTAATTCCATCATTTGCCAGTTTTTGAATTTCTCGACCCAAAGTTCACCTTTGCACTGCAAGATGGTCCAAGAAACCCATTTACTTCCTACTAAGTGCATCTGCTACCACATTAGCTTTGCCCGGGTGATAAAATGATATTGATGTCATAATCTTTCAATAGCTCAAGCCACCTTCTCTGTCTCAAATTTAATTCTTTTTGCTTGAAAATGTACTGGAGGCTTTTGTGATCTGTAAACACTTCAGAATGCTCGCCGTAAAGGTAATGTAGTCATATTATTGATGCAAACACCACTACCTGGAAGCATAAGAAATAACTTTTCCATCTTGCATAAGAACACAACCAAGACCCACTCTGGAGGCATCATAATACACTATGAACCCACCCGAACCAGTCGGCAAGGTTAACACAGGTGGAGTGGTCAACCTCTTCTTTAACTCTTGAAAACTCTGCTCACAAGCGTCTGACCACTGGAACTTAACTGCTTTCTGAGTCAACTTAGTTAATGGAGTTGCAAGTGAGGAAAACCCCTCTACAAACCTTCTATAGTAGCTAGCTACCCCAAGAAACTTCTGATTTCGTTGGCGTTGTCAGCCTAGGCCAGTTCTTGACTGCTTCTGTCTTCTGAGGGTCTACTTTTATCTCTTCACTAGATACCACGTGGCCTAAGAATGCCACTGACTGCAACCAGAACTCACATTTTGAAAATTTGGCATAAAGCTCATTCTCCTTCAAGGTCTGCAAGGCTATCCTGAGGTGTTCGGCATGCTCATCCTTGCTCTTAGAGTATACCAAAATATCGTCTATAATCACGATAATAAAGGTATCAAGGAATGGCTTGAAAACTCTGTTCATGAGGTCCGTGAATCCAGCTGGAGCATTTGTCAACCCGAAGGACATTACTAGAAATTCATAGTGCCCGTAGCGAGTTCTAAAGGTTGTTTTATATATATATCTTCTTCTATGATTCTCAACTGATGGTACTCCGACCTCAAGTCTATCTTTGAAAAGTACTTTGCACCCTGAATTTGATCAAATAAATCATCAATTATTGACAGTGGGTACTTGTTCTTAATGGTAACTTTATTCAACTGCCGATAGTCGACTCACATTCTGAGAGACCCATCTTTCTTCTAGACAAACAGGACCGGGGCACCCCACGGTGAAACACTCGGCCTGATGAAGCCCTTGTCAAGAATGTCTTTCAACTGTTCTCTCAACTCATTAAGTTCTGTTTGAGCCATCCTATAAGGAGGTATAGATATGGGCTGTGTGCCTGGAATGAGATCAATGCCAAAGTCTATTATTTTTTCAAGAGGAAGTCCGAGAAGGTCATATGGGAAAACTTCTGGAAATTCT
This sequence comes from Nicotiana undulata, assembly GCA_005239495.1. NCBI lineage: Eukaryota > Viridiplantae > Streptophyta > Magnoliopsida > Solanales > Solanaceae > Nicotiana > Nicotiana undulata. The sequence goes on along the minus strand of ML275439.1, from coordinate 152,355 downwards.
CAAACAACTAGCATAGGCTGAAGAGCCGGTGGTTTTGATTATGGATTAATGATGTGAGCCAAATAGGCGAGACACCCCTTACCGATCATTCGTTGTGCCTTAAGGTAAGAAATAAACCTACCTACCAGTGATGCTGAACTACCCTTCCACTCTAAGACTTCTTCATTTGGAAATTGGAACCTGACTATCTTGGGACGACAATCTAACATGGAATAGCAGGAAGACAACTAATCTATACCCATGATCACATCAAAATCCACCATTTCTAACTCTATGAGGTCGGCCTCGGTGCTGCGACCTTGGATTGAAACTATACAACCCCTATAGACTCTTGTGACTCTCACTGACTCGCCAACTGGAGTAGATACTAGGAAAGACTCACTAAGTTTTTCCGGTTCTATCCCGAGGTTAATTGCAAAGTATGGAGTCACATATGAAAATGTTGAACCCGGAATAATTATGGAATAAGCATTATGTGAGTATACTAAAAGTATACCTATAATAACTTTTGCAGATGCCTCTGCACTATGACGATCAAGTGTAGCAAACGAACGGGGTTGTTCCCCTGCCTGAGTAACTCGATCTGCACCTCTGCCTGCCTTATGCCCAGTCGGATTATGAGAACCACGAGCCTGAGGTGGTGCAACTGTAGTAGCTGAGGAACTAGAAGGACGAGTTAATCCACCAGTGAAATTACGGTGCAACTTTGGGTAGTTGGCCTTTATATGACCAATGTCTCCACAATGATAGCAACCATGAAACCCGAGCTTGCACTGACCTGAATGTTGCCGCGTACATGTTCCACAAAGACCTTGTTGTTGTGAATGTTGCTCAGCATGACTCTGGCTATGCGAGGATGATGTCCTAAAATTCTGATTATGACGAGACTGGTTTCCATAACTCTGAGTACGTCTGGAGAAAGACCCACCACCTGACTGATGACTGGACTGAGTTGGTGCTAATGACTCCTTATTGAAGGAATCCCTTCCACCTCCGATGGATGTACCATTAAACCTGCCCGTTGTCCGGGCTTTCTTGTTATGCTATTTTTCTTCTCTCCTTTGTTGTCTGTCTTTTTCTAAGTGCTTGGCGAAGCCCACAACAGAGGAGAAAGTTGTCATTCCTACCGTTGCAGCTGATGTCGTATCCTTAATGTGGTAAGCCAAACAACCAACAAACCCGCAAATCATTGTTTTTTCTGTCTTAACCATGTGAGGAGCATGCTTAGCTAACCTTATGAATTCCATGTAGTACTCTTGCACACTTTTATTCCCTTGTTTGATTTGTTCGAACTCTGTAGCCTTAGCTTCCCTATCCTCTTTCGGGATAAAGTTAGCCATGAAGGCCTCTTCAAATTCTTCCCAAGTAGGCGGACCATCATCTTCATCTCTTTCCTTTTTCCACATCTCAAACCAAGCGCCAGCCACATCTCTAATCTGGTAAGTGGCCAGCTCCACAGCTACATCATCAAATGCCTTCATCGCTCGGAGGGCTTTCTTGACACCCTCTAGCCACAACATTGGATCTTCATTAGCTATAGAACCATGGAACAATAGAGGACTCATCTTCAAAAATTCATTCACTCTTGAGGACTCATAATTGTTCTGTCTATTAGATTGAGGTGGAATCTCATCTCTTCTCTCATTCTGGTTGGCCATGAAGGATTTAAACATCTCCATAGCACTATTGACAACATTAAATATCTGACCCACCTCTAGAAATATAGATGTCTAAGTCGAAACTGCTGTTGGGGGCGGCACTAGATCCTGAGGTACTGGATCATCATGTTCCACCCCTTCTTCATGTTAAACCCGGGGTACTTGAACCCCCTTTGTGGATTTACCCTTCCTTTTCTGAGTTGAATCCATCTTAGTTCTACCTTGAGCAACAATAGTAGCAATAGTTTCTTGAGCAACATCCTGAGTGTCGGTGTCAGAGTTGCGAGTACGAGCCATTTCTGCGAGTTTTAAAGAAACGAATACATTAGATAGTTTCTTAGAGGTAGGATCTACTACACGATCTAAAGTATGAAAAAATGAGACTTTTCCTAAATGCTTGTAGCTTCCTGTTTACAACTATGGCACGCGTCATACCTATAAACAAGACTCTACTAACACGGCTTCATAGACCCATAGGACTCCATAAACTTGACGCTCTAATACCAAGTTTGTCACGACCCATTTTCTGAACAAGCCGGGACCGGCACCCGATCACTAAACATGACCGAGCAAACCATCTGCGCTTATCAGATCTATTATAACTTCAAACTTTATATGACAGAAGGCAATACTGTAACCAAATACTTTTAATTAATTTAAATATCTAAAACAAACCAACTCCAAAACATTATTCGTAGTAACCAATGAAATACTGCTAAGTTATTATCAAAAACATCTGAATCTTAACCCACCGACTGTGTCTATCAAGCCTCTACTGATAAACTAACGCACTGCTCAGGACATGAGATTTCTTGGCCAGTTCTCTAAGTAAACAAAGAAATATCTAAATAAAGATGACTCTAAGGAATACTCTATGAACAAAAGCGGAGCTCACCAATAGTACTGGAAGTGAGGGAAGTCCTAACCCGTAGCTTGCTCGCCTGCAAAACCGGTTCCTATGTTGTACCGCAGACCAACGTAGGTTCCAAAAAGAGAACGTCAGTATCATCCATTATACTCAGTGAGTCTCAACGAGAGGGGACGAAACTTTAATAACATATACATTACGAACAAAGATTCTAAATGCATGTAAAACAAAAGGCTTATAAGAACAATTCTAAAATAATTGCATAATAGCAGTTTGTGAATATTATAAAAGAAATTCTTTTCTTTTTCTTTTCAAAAAAAAAAAATACTTCACTTTATACTTTGGGAGTTCCAACTATCCTGACTTATTTCTATCTTAGTCATCGTGTGATCGACACGAGTTCGCTCTCAACCTGATCGAATAGGCCCAATCCACGAGGTGCAACTCGATTCATGGTTCTCAACGTTCATATCTGATACCTTAGCATGGCTAAGTAAATTCTCATCAACGAGATCCTCGGCTCGTGTGCTCCCTACTTTGGCACAAGTCAACGCATTGGTCAGGACCCTCGGCGTGAACGATGACCCCTTCTCATAATAAAGGATACTCCTAAAAATCTTTTCTTTCTAAAACTTCTTCTTGTGACTTTTCAAGTCTAAATCTTTTCTTTTTGGAACATCATGTACACGCTCATGCTGCTATCCTTAAATGTAAAGCATGACATAAGAATGAAATAAATATCTAAAAGTATTTCTAAAGATTCTTGCTTCTTCATAATTTTTCAACATGAAAATAGCATATAAGAATAACACAAAAATCTAAAAAATTATGCACATATATCATAATAAATCATCTAAACTTTTGCTAGAACAATTCTAAGTTAATAGGTACTCACTCGCTCCAATTAAGTAAATATAAACTCTTTTAAGCAATTCATCAAACACTCTGTTTGCATACTTTTGTGAGTTAAGCCACTTTAGTAAAGAGTTATATCAACTCACCTCAAAACTCCTTGAGCCAATACGTAGGCTCCAGTCCAATTGACACCAGTCAAACAATCGATTCTACAACAAGCAGTGCATTTTAATCAATTTTAAAGTTTCTCACCTAAACATGAAATTTACTGTTGATACAAAGAAAGAAGGGTATTAACTATTCAATTCTTTTCTATTACCACAATAGGATAATTAACAATAGGGAATTTTATATACATGAGTTCAAGAATTAGTGGTTTTTAAAGTAAAATCTTTTCTTTTCGTTGCCTGCGTTTGCTGGGTAAACAGAACAATGTTTTGTTTCTTGTGCGTATATTACTCTGTTGCTTTCTTTCTTTTGGACCTCTTTTACGTCCAAGGCTAGGCTTTAAGGCCTTAAGCCTTTTTTTCAACAGCCCTTTATGGGCTTAGGCTTGTCCCTCCAATTTTTTTTTGTTATTTGTTTTTTTTACTTAACTAATAATTAATGATATCACTTTTAATAATTAATAATATTAAAACTATTAATATTCAAGTAACTGTATATCCAATTATTATAAATAGAGAAGTAACTCAAAGTCAATACATGGGTTTAAATACGTAATAAAAGTATAATTTAAGATTAAAAAAATTAAATTCTATATTTAGCATGTGTTGGAACTTTTATAGATTTGAGGAGTGATACAGACCATTAGCAGTATGTTTGGGACCAGGTGACACCGACTATGTCCTACGAGAGGTCCATGAAGGCACTTGTGGGAACCACGCCGGTGCCGAATCACTGATTCACAAAATCATCATAGCAGGATACTACTGGGATAGCATGGAAAAAGACACTAAGGAGCTTGTTCGAAAATGTGATAAATGTCAAAGGTTTGCACCGAAGATCCACCAGCCCGGAGAAAAACTTCATTCGGTCCTATCCCCATGGCCATTCATGAAATAGGGGATGGATATCGTCGGCCCTCTTCCATCGGCCCCAGGTAAAGCTAAGTTCATTTTATTTATGATTGACTATTTCTCTAAATGGGTTGAAGCACAGGCTTTCGAGAAAGTCAGAGATAAAGAAGTTATAGACTTCATCTGGGATCATATCGTATGCCGATTCGGTATACCCGCCAAGATAGTATGCGACAATGGAAAACAATATATCGGCAGCAAACTAACGAAGCTCCTCGAAGATCATAAAATAAAAAGGATATTATCAATGCTGTATCACCCTAGCGGTAATGTACAGACCGAATCAACGAACAAGACCATCATTCAAAACCTAAAGAAAAGGTTGAACGACGCTAAGGAAAAATGGAGAGAAATTCTGCCTGAAGTCCTTTGGGCATATCGAACAACATCGGAGTCCAGTACAGGGGCAACCCTATTCTCCTTAGTATATGGATCTGAAGCCTTGACTCCAGTCGAAGTCGGGGAACCCAACGCCGGATTTTGACATACAACGGAAGAATCAAATCACGAGGCTATGAATACTAGACTCAAACTATTGGATGAAAAACGAGAAGCCGCACTTGTTCGAATGGCTGCACAAAAACAACGAATCAAGAGATACTATAATAGAAGAGCCAATCTTCAACACCTCAAAATAAGGGACTTAGTTCTGAGAAAATTCACCCTCAACACTCGAGATCCAAACGAGGGGAAACTCATCCCAAATTGGGAAGGAACGTATCAGGTTCTCGGTATCATCAGAAAGGGATCTTACAAGCTTGGCATGGTGAACGGTGAACAACTACCAAATAATTGGAACATATCACTTCTCAAACGATATTATTGATGAGGTATGAGTCTCTCCCTTTTTTATTATATTCAATACTAACTTATTGCAGGTGTTTGATTAAAGACATCAAGACATCAGGTTTTAAAGCACGCGTTGCACTCTTTTTCCTTTAGATCGGCTTTTGTCCCAAATGGGTTTTCCGGCGAGGTTTTTAACGAGGCAACAATTATGTGTGCTACCTGGGGAAAATTCAACAGTATCCGAGGCATCCTTACAATCAACCTCGAATACTGGGGAGGGGGTGATAATAGGCTAGATTCATGTAGTTTAGCGTCTATTTATACTCCAACTTCATTATGCTTCACTGTCCTAGGAAGGTTAAATGATAATAAAATGGCTCTAATTGTGGATCTTATGTTTCGCAGGAGCAAGTTGAGCTTATAAGGACCTAGGATGGTGTTTGGAGCTGAATTAAAGCGAGAAAGACCCTTGGAGTTAAGAGCAGGTGAAAGAAGTAAGAAGAAATACGAAGGCAGAATGATACGCCATTAGCGCGGCCATAACGCGCCCATTAGCGCGGCCGCGCTAGTCCAGGTGCACTAGGTAGATTAGAAGGCCATTAGCGCGGCCAGTAGCGTGACCGCGCTAGCCCAGCAGTTAGAAACAGAACACATTGCCTTTAGCGCGGCCAGTAGCGCGTCCAGTAGCGTGGCCGTGCTAGTCCAGTTCCGCACGCGTTTTATTCAGGGGTAAAATTGGAAGATTGGGGATAATTCCACTTAACCAATAAAAGGTCCAGTTCACCCAAAAGAAGAGATATGAAGGTTTTAAGGTCTTGTTCAAGGAAAAGAGAGGCAAGAGGCAAAGAGGACAATTCGGCATCAAATTTCATCTTTCTTCCTTGTGTTTTTCCCATTTATGATGAATTCTCTTGTTGTTATTATCAGCGCAATTATGAGTAGCTAATTTATTTAGTCTAAGGTTTTGGTGGAACCTATTGAAGGATGAACATCTTGTTATATTAATATAGTTTGTCTGGTTTAATTTCTATTTGTTCAACTAAGTTCTTGTTGTAGTTGATTGAAAGACTTTCAATTAGTTGTGCCTATTTAGTATGTATCTACTCGGGAGAGAGTGCATATTTAGGTAGTTGTTGAACAACATCACTCCCAAAGTATAGGAGGGATCCATAACCGAGGGTTTAAAGGTGGGATTAGGGATAATGAAACCTTGGGTGCAATCTAAGTGAGCTATAATAAAAGGTATCTAGCGTAACTCGGGAGAGTGTGTCTAGTAAATTGTCGTAATTGCTCGGGAGATATTTACGGTAACAAGAGTGCTCATGATTGATAGAGACGATTAGGCAAAACTATATAAAACATAACATGAAGGGATTCCATCAACAGGGGAAACCACAACCTTAGATCATTCTCTTATTTGTTTACAAACCAGTAATCGTTAGCTTTTAGTTTAATTAATTTTATTCAGTTATAGTTAGTAGAAACCTCAACTATTGTTATTCATAATCTTTGGGAAGTTGATTATGAAGAATCAAGTGAGTCTGACACTTTAATTGATATGTTAATTCCATGTTGGATTCGACTCTAGGCTAAATACTCAGATTATATTTGTAACGTCCGCTTAGTGCTTTTTATAAGGCATAGTTGGGCGTGATCAAATTTTGGCGTCGTTGCCGGGGATTTAACGGTGTTATCAATTATAGTTGGAAGAAATACAAAAATTCTTAGTATAGTCAATTTTCTTCATTTTCAATCCATACATTCAAATTTTAACGTTTGTTAACTTGGTTGTACAGGTGCATGCCTAGAAACTCATCGAGAATTGGTGAAGTGTTTGAAGCCTTATCAGACCCCGAGAAAGTTTTCAAGGCCTTGAACCGGGCCAACCGGAAAAACAATCAACCATCAACTGAACAACTTGAACCAGACATGGCAGATTTGGTGAACAACAAGAACAATAATGGGGATAACGTGGTGGACCCAACTGCGCAAGTAGTGGCGCCTCTTGTGACATAGGCTCCTTTATATGACTGGGCACAACCCACGACGGAGCATTTGGCCACAACGATAGTAGTCCCGCAGATACAGGCTGAATCTTTTCAGATTACAAACAACATGATGCACTTGTTGCAGAACAAGGGACTATTTTCGGGGTCATACATTGAAGATCCCCAGCAACATTTGAAGAATTTCCTGTCGATATGCAAAACTCAAAGGCAACAAACGTAACTCAGGAAGCAATAAAGTTGTTGTTGTTTCCATTCTTAGTGACAGGAGCATCCCAAACTTGGATAAACTCACTCCCCATCAATTCCATCACTACATGGGAGGAGTTGGTCAAGCAGCTCGTGAACAAGTTCCATCCACCCAACAAAACAGCTCAGCAAATTGATGAGATTTTCAGCTTCAGACAGAAACCAACGTAGACATTGCATGAAACATGAGAACGATTTAAAAGGATGTTGGTTATATGTCCGCACCACGGTATTCTAGAGCAGATGTTGGGGCAGCAATTTTATATGGGTCTGGCAGATAGTGTGAAAGCAAATGTAGATGCTTCAGCTGGTGGATCATTCTTGAGCACATCATGGAGAGAAAGCCAGATCCTACTTGACAAAATGGCGCAGAATTCGGGGTGGACAACCAGGAATGCACCCATCACTCCAGTAGTTCACTCATTGGCCTTAGATCCATCCAACACTCTTGTTAAAAATATGGCCACTTTAATGGCACAAATGAGCATACTCACTAAAAAGGTGGAGGAGTCAGGGCAGAAGCAACAAATGCATATTGTGGATACAACCAATGGGGGATTATGCACATCTTGCATTAGTCAGCCTCTTGGTAATCAATGGAATGCTAAATGTGATCATCATCACTACCCCGAAAACATGAACTGTGTGTCTAATTATGGGGGCCAGAACAGGGTAGTCAGAAATATGGGAGCCAGGCGACCTCACGGTAATGTGGCGCCTTACCAAAGGCCACAGGGATACAATAATCAGAATCAACAACAGGCTTATCACCCTCCTCAGCAACACCATGGGGGGTGGGGGGGACAGGAAGACAGATTTGCTAGACTCGAAGCAATGATGCAGCAGGTTATTGGGTCAACTGCGAAAATGAGTGAAAGAGTAGATGCACATGAGTCAGCCATAAAGAATATTGAAGTGCAAATGGGCCAGAACTTGATGTCTTTGAATAATCGTCCTCATAGGACATTGCCTGCAGACACTCAGGTAAATCCAAAAGATCAGGGCCCAAAGAAGCTGATGCCAGTGAATCTACGCAATGACAGAGACTTGGACTTGGAACAAGGAAGGGATAGAGAAAGCAGACAGGATGAGACACTTGTACCAGTGTCCATTGGAATTGATGATTCAGCAATACTGACTAAGGTGACAGTGCAGCCTGCCCAGGAAGAAACCAGCACACAGATTGAGGCTAAGAAAGAAGCTGAGACAGCCCAGTAACCGGTAATAGAGGTAGTGTCTGACAAAGAAAAATCCCAAATCACTGGGAAGAAGAGACCTCCAGCACCATTCCCATAGAGGCTGGCCAAGTATCAAAAAGATGAGCAATACAAGAAATTCTTGGAGATGTTGAAATAAATACAGGTAAATATTCCTTTGATTGATGCTCTGAAGGAGATGCCTGGTTATGCAAAAATGACGAAGGACTTGATGTCCCGAAAATTCGACTTCCAAGACTTGGCCATAGTGACTCTTACTCAGACATGCAGTGCCGTTATGACCAGACCAATTGCTAAAACGTTGTCTGATCCAGGGAGTTTCACAATTCCGTGTACTATTGGTAACTTTGCCTTTGCCAAGGCACTTTGTGATTTAGGGGCTACCATTAATCTTATGCCCCTAGCCATCTATAAGAGGTTGGTGATTGGTAGATCTAAACCGACATCCATGTTGTTGCAACTGGCAGACAGAACGGTGAAAAGGCCTTTAGGCATTCTTGATGACGTGCTGGTACAGGTAGGGAAATTTGTATTCCCTGCAGATTTTGTGATTCTAGACTGTAGAGTGGATGAAGAGATTCCCATAATTTTGGGAAGGCCATTTTTGGCCACGGGGCGAGCTCTCATTGATTGTGAAACTGGGGAGCTCAAGATGAGGTTGAACGACAAGGAGATAACATTCGACGTGCAGAAATCCATGACGCGACCGAGTGAATTCGCCAATTGTTCTCTTATTGATGCCGTGGATGTAATCCTATAGGAGGATGATGAGTCCCTAACTATTGAGGATCCCCTTGCTGCATGTCTTATGAATTTAGATGAGGTGAATGGGGAAGAATTGGCAGAATGGGTGTTGGCTCTCGAGAGCAGAGGCTTTTGGCAGAGATCACTTGAATTTGAGCCTTTACACTTAGAAAAGAGAGAGACTCCGCCAGCCAAGCCGTCTGTAGAAGAACCACCAAAGCTGGAATTGAAGCCATTGCCAGCCCATCTCAGGTACGCGTTTCTCGGACCTAACTCCACATTACCTGTTATTATCTCGTCCAGTTTGTTAGATGTGCAGGCACAACAACTTTTACAGGTACTCACAGAGTGTAAGATTGCCATTGGGTGGACCATGGAAGACATTACGGGGATCATCCCGACATATTGTATGCACAAAATTCTACTGGAAGAGGGGAACAAACCTTCCAGGGAACACCAAAGACGGCCGAACCCCCACATGAAGGAAGTGGTGAAAAAGGAAATTATTAAGTGGTTGGATGCGAGAATCATTTTCCCCATCTCTGACAGCAACTGGGTTAGCCCGGTGCAATGTGTTCCTAAAAAGGGTGGCATGACGGTTGTAAAAATGACAACAATGAGATGATATCTACAAGAACTGTCATAGGCTGGAGAATTTGCATGGACTACAGGAAATTAAATTTAGCCACCCGGAAAGACCACTTCCCACTTCCCTTCATTGATCAGATGCTTGACAGACTGGCAGGGAGGTCTCACTTCTGTTTTCTGGATGGGTACTCGGGGTACAACCAAATTTCCATTGCTCCAGAAGACAGAGATAAGGCCTCGTTCACATGTCCCTATGAGATTTTTGCCTTCAAAAGGATGCCCTTTGGCTTATGTAATGCACCCGCCACATTTCGAAGGTGCATGATGAACATATTCACTGACATGGTCGAGGATATAATGGAGGTGTTCATGGATGATTTCTCAGTGGTGGGAAACTCATTCGATGAGTGCCTAGAAAATCTGACCCGAGTGCTGAAGAGGTGCATGGAGACTAACCTTGTACTTAATTGGGAAAAGTGCTATTTCATGGTACAAGAGGGTATAGTCTTGGGACACCTGGTATCAAGCAAGTGAATCGAGGTAGATCTTGCTAAAGTTGATGTGATTGCAAAGATTCCACCTCCCACGTCAGTCAAAGCAATAGGGAGCTTCCTCGGGCATGCCAGTTTCTACATGAGATTCATCATAGACTTCTCCAAAATTGCAAAACCCATGTGTAAGTTGCTATAAAAATATAACCCTTTTGTGTTTTCTGATGATTGCAGGGTTGCATTTGAGGAGTTGAAGAAGAGGCTAGTCACGACACCCATCATTGTTGCCCCCGACTGGGAGAAACCATTCGAGCTTATGTGTGATGCTAGTGACTATGCATTAGGGTCAGTGCTAGGACATCGGAAAGACAAGTTAATGCACCCTATTTACTACGCAAGTAGGACGTTGAGTGGAGCCCAACTGAACTACATTGTGATAAAAAAAGAGATGTTGGCGCTTTCAACAAGTTCAGATCATACCTGATCGTCTCAAAGGTAATTGTTTACACTGATCATGCTTCTCTCAGGTACTTGATTGAAAAGAAGGAGTCCAAGCCGCGTCTGATTCGTTGGGTGCTGCTACTGCAAGAATTCAATCTGGAGATCTGTGACCGTAAGGGCACGGAGAACCAAGTTGCGGATCATCTGTCGCGACTTGAAGGAGCTGAAAATGCAGTTGAGGCAGAGGACATTCTGGAAACCTTTCCAGACAAGCAGCTACTCGCCACAAGCCAGGAGGAAGTGCCTTGGTATGCAGACATTGCAAATTACCTGGCAAGTGGTATAGAACCCTATGAACTCTCATATGTGCAAAAGAAAAAGTTTTACAGTGACAGCCACATGTATGACAGGGATGAACCTTATCTGTTTAGAATTTGTATTGACAATATGATTCGGAGGTGCGTCCCCGAGATAGAACAATCTTCTGTTTTGCAGGCATGTCACGCATCAGCATATGGCAGGCATTTTGGAGGAGTCAAAACGACAGCTAAAGTTCTAGAAGTCGGGTTCTACTGGCCAACTGTGTTCAAGGATGCACATCAATGGGTGAAGGGATGTGATGAATGTCAGAGGACGGGGAACATTTCCCATCGCCATGAGATGCCCATGAACCCAATTCAAGAGGTTGAGGTGTTCGATGTATGGGGGATAGACTTCATGGGTCCCTTCGTAAGCTCCTATGGCAATAAGTACATACTTGTTGTTGTACATTATATGTCCAAATGGGTGGTAGCTGCAACATTCCCCACCAATGATGCAAGGGTGGTGGTGGGGTTCTTGAAGCAGAATATATTCACCTGATTTGGGATCCCAAGAGCCATCATCAGTGACAGAGGCACTCACTTCTGCAATCGTGCCTTCGAAAAATTGCTAGCAAAGTACGATGTGCGCCACAAGGTGGCAACCCCGTATCACCCCATACCAGTGGACAGGTTGAAGTGTCAAATAGAGAAATAAAGAGTGTGCTGACTAAAACTGTGAACGCCACAAGAGCTGATTGGGCGAAAAAGCTGGATGATGCACTCTGGGCCTACAGAACCACTTTCAAAATACCGATTGGTATGTCACCATACAAGTTGGTGTTCGGGAAGGCCTGTAACTTGCCGATAGAACTGGAACATAGAGCTTGGTAGGCATTGAAACAGTTAAATATGGATCTTGAGGCTGTAGGCACAAATAGAGTCACCGAACTTTATGAGCTTTATGTATTCAGGTATCTTGCTTTCGATAGCACGAGGCTGTATGAGGAAAGAATGAAGAGGTTGCACGATAAGAACATTGTGGAGAGAAACTTCAAACCCGGAGATATGGTATTGCTTTATAACTCCAGATTAAGGCTATTTCTGGGTAAACTCAAGTCCCGGTGGTTTGGACCATTTCGTGTGGTTGAACTGCTTATTGCTTCGGCAAAAGACTCCTACACCTTCAGAGTTAATGGGCATATATTGAAACCGTATGTGGGCATGGATGAAACAAGGAAGTGTCTGTGATACATCTGACTGAACCTCAGAGGTCGAGCGAGCCTTAAATGCGCTCATTTGCATCGTTCGCGACGTTAAATCAGGCGCTGCATGGGAGGCAACCCATTGACTGGTGTAATTGTCGTGCCACGACGTTAACTAAGGCGTCGATTGGGAGGCAACCCAACGTGTAGTGTTTTTAGTGTAGTGGATGAGTAGTTGAATTGTTGTAAGTACTAACATATGCAGGTGTACTCAGGCGAGGGTGGAATCCAGTCACTCTAAAGGAAAAGAAAGAATAAGATGAAACAATTTCGAGGCCCGGAGTAGCGCGGCCACGCTAGTGACCGCGCTAATTGCATATCTTTCTGTCTGGGAGTAGCGCGGGCGCGCTAGTGGCCACGCTAAAGGGCCTCCATTCTGCCTCGACTCGACGCCACTAGCGCGGGAGCGCTAGTGACCGCGCTAGTGGCCGCACATATTGCATTATATTTTGTCTAACTAGCGCGGCCGCGCTATGAAGGCACTAGTGACCGCGTTAGTACCGTCGCGATTCAGGTTGGTCTGTTAATTTATTTTTATTTTTTATTTTGCCTTTAATTTTTTTTACCTAACCTCCCTTGCCTCCTTCCGCCTAAAATCGCCCATCTTCTTCTAAAACGCTTCTTCTTCTTCTAAACCTCTTTCCCTTCTACAAATCTTTTCTCCCCCCAAACCAAGCAAGCACACGCCTATCTCTCTCCCTCTATAAAGGTGCTCTCACTTCTCCTTTACCCCAAGTTCTTTACTCACTCAAACCCCAACCCACTTCTCCAACTCTCACTACCTTCTCACACCACAAGTATGTTTTCTCTTTGCCATTTTGTTTATTTTTTTTGTTGTTTTTTCTTTTTAATTTGTTGTAAGTAGTAGTTTTTCTTCTTGTTTGTTTAGAAGTAATTGTAATGTATACTCAGTGCCTATGAGCGATGGTATTTGGGGAGTTTTATCTCTTGATTTAGTTGGGTGAATTTGGGAAATTGTGGTAATTAAGTTTCAACTTGATTAATTGGGGGCACCGGTGAATGATGCCCACCAAGTGTTTGGTTAAATGCCCCAGTGAATGGTAATTGTGACCAATTGTAAAGGTGAAGTGTGAGTAGCCACAGTTGGGTCACGTTGTTTGTGCTGAGCTAATGATGTCCTTATTGTAGGTACAATGGCACCTCCCAGGAAGCTCAAGCCACCAGATCTTCATCCGGAAGCCAAGCGGGATCGTCGAGAGCACGCGCGTCCACTGACACTCGGCCATATAATAGCAACAAGTTTGTATCCGCTAAGTTTCAGGATCGGTATGTTGTGAAGGAATCGAAGGTGGCAATACCAGAACGTTGCATGGATACAGACTCCCTCCGGCGTGACTGTCCAAGGATGTACGATGAGCTGATGCGACGCCAGTTGGATGTGTTCTTTGAGGAGCCCGACGATGCCAATGCGATGATAGTGAGAGAATTTTATACAAACTGTCTGGAGCACGGAAATCATGTGTTCACAGTGAGGAAGAAGCCGGTGAACGCCTTTGTGGAAGCCATTCGGAGGGCTTACCAGCTGCCAGGTCCCGTAGCAGCGATGGAGGATGGCTATGAGGCGTATTTACGGCTCTTTACTTAGTGGGACATGTTCCTTCCAACCATCTGTGCTCCTGGCAAGGAGGTTAAGTGGTATAAATACGGGAAAAAATTTCACTCATCGGAACTCACTTTTGAAGCGAAGGGTTGGCTCTATCTAATAAATAATTGCCTAATACTGTCCCACAACACCTCAGAGGTGAATGCCCCTCGGGCTTGTTTGATCTGGTGCTTCATGACGCGCCGCAACTTTGATGTGGCCAAGCTCATGCACGAAGAGATGTTTGTTCGCTGTAAAGTTCAGAGGTATGGTTTCTTCTTCCCCTCTCTTGTCACTAGATTGTATCTTGCAGCTGGGGTATCGGGAAATTTGGCGGTGGATGGCAGAGTGCCGAAAGAGTACGCCTTTCGAGCAGATAAGGCTACCACTGGAAAGGACGCGGCGGAAGCTGGTGGTGCTGACGAGGAGGACGAGTCTGAAGAAGAGGAGGAAGAAGAGCAAGTAAAAGTGAGAGAGGAAATGCCCACTCAGGATCATGTCGCCGAGGTAGAGGGCCCGTCTAGGGCCAGTCGGGGTTAGAGGATGGACCACATGGAGCAGGAGATGGAAGATTTACGGACCTCGGTTGCTGACTTGGGGTCGAGAGTTGATGCTCTAGCCACCCAAAATGCCAAATCAGAAAAGAAAATCATGGGGTGGCTGCGAGCCTTGGGTCGTGTATGTCACTTGGACCCAGGGACAGTCTCCGACCAAGATTGAGCCTTCGGGGAAGTTTCTCTACCTCACTTTTCTTTATTTTGAATGCCATGAGAACATGTCTTCATTTTAAGTGTGGGGTGGGGGAATGATTCATTGTATATGTACATATGTAGGAAAGTAGTTGTTAGTTGTTTTCCTTTATTTTCCTTTTTGAGTTTGTTTTCTTTTGTTCTTGTTATTTTAAGTAGTAGTGTAAATTTTTAAGTCGCCTTGTCCCGACGAAGGATCCCTTTCGACGGGGTTCTTGAGGGTCTAAGTCGACCACACAAAAAATAAAATATATATATATAGTGGACTCTTCCTAACGACGGATCTCTTAGACAGTTTTCTTGAGGGAAGTAAGTCTAAAGAAAATACCAAAAAGATTTTTTTTATTTTAGGTAGTGTAGTAACTCCCCCTTGGTTTTTCTTTGGGTCGCGATTCTTTTCCAAGGGTTTTTCTTGAACCGTGTGTAGTTAGTTTTTTGTTTATTTTGTTTTTAGTTGCTATTAGGTGTTATGGGCGATGAGCTGAAATAGGAAAACAATCCCTTAGTGCTGTTCCACCTGAACACAATAGACACTAGAGTGTGACGCTTAGGTTCAGTTGTTGATTCTTGTAGAGTGCCTTAAATGTTTATGGTGTAACCGACTTGAATACCCAATGAGAGTGTCATGATAAGACAATCTGGAGTGAGTCATGTGCCATATGTGTGTGAGGTGTATTGTATTGTAGTCTATGATCCACATTTGATGCCTAGAACTTGCCTTGTGTGTTTGCAAAGCCAAATAGTAGCTTCATTCAATCTTAGAAGTGATATAGGCATCTCTTTGTTAAGCCAGATATAAAGTATACCCACCTAAATGTAATCTATCATAGTTAACCCCGTTGAGCCTATAAGCGTGTTTCTTTGGCAACCACATTACAAACCTTACCCAATTGTTTGAACGACCCTTCTGTTTGAACCTTTTACCTCCCATGAGCACTTCAATTGTATATAATATGTAAAAGTAAAAGTGTGGGGTGGTGGTTTGTTTTTTGAGTGGAATCAAGGAAATAGAAATAAAGGTGCAAAGTTTTGAAGAAGAAAAACTGAAAGAATAAGCGCCACTTGAAAAAAAGAAGAAGAGAAAAGACAATAAATAAATGTAGTCCTTGATAGTGGTGACTTGGTACAATTGCACCTACAGGTGTTTGGGGGTAGTATAAAGAGAAGTGTGGTGGAATGTCTGGCCTGACATAAGTATGGTCTGAAAGCGAAAGTAATTGTATTAAAAGTGCTTAGGGAGGTTAGTCATTATATCTAAATATATCCTACCCGTCCCTTAGCCTACATTACAACTAAATGAAGTCCTAATTGATCTTAGACTAAATGAGGCTCGATTAGTAGAGTAGTACACTACGGGCAAGCCTATGGTGCATCTTTGTGGCATATTCTTTCTGAGAATGAGTGAATTCTGTCTATTTACCTAATTGTTCTTAATGTTATTATGTGTGGAACTACTCTTGTGTGTGATGTGAGGGCACTTGATTCATGACGGAAAGGTAAGTCTTGACCTCTGTATAGAGTAAATTGAGGAAGTATGAATACTGCACGACACGTGAGAGTCGACTCTTGAGGCATATATGTTACATTGCTAGGTACAACTCTTGTGAAATGTTCTTGGTGTGACACGTTAGGGAAATGCTTAGTGAAAGGACCTTTGTAGAGTATGGTGGATTGCTCAAGGACTAGCAATGATTTAAGTGCGGGGTGTTGATAATAGGCTAGATTCATGTAGTTTAGCGTCTATTTATACTCCAACTTCATTAGGGGGCATCACCCTCGGATGTTATGTTTTCAAGAAAAATACTTCGTGCCAAAAGGGTCTCGATAGGGAAACTTTGTAATGGGACAAACGGTCGAATGGACCGTTTCCAAATAGATTAGTCGAGCCCCAATGGAAAAACATGTACACATGTATAAGTTATTCAAAGAAGCATTCTTTCCTTATCAAATATATTGTGCCTCAAAGACAATTTTCTACTATACAAGCTCCATGCTTATGATTTTTAGGAAAAATGGCTCAAGGGCCAAGTACAATTGTACCTCGAACGGTAAATGGCTCAAGGGCCAAGTACAATTATACCTCGAGCGGTAAATGGCTCGAGGGCCAAGTACAAATACAGCTCGAATGGTCAACCCCACTACTCGGGGACTGCCGTCGAAAATTAAACTGTTCGAGTTATCTAAACTCGAATCCATAAGACCTCAAAGAGGCATCCCTCGATTTATAGGTCAAGGCCACCATTCTTGGGGACTAACGCTTCGAACAAGTTCGAAGTATTATTGGGAAATAAGCTCAAGAGGCATACCCAAAAGCTACAGCCAAACTAATGCGGTTTGGAGACGTCCGAATCCCGCAATAAAAATAGGCCTTCGAATTCTTTGAAAACCGATTAAAAATGGCTACCCTCGGCAAAATAACCAAAAGGGATTCGGTAAAATCAGCCCTCGAAAAACCTTAAGAGGTATCAAATTATCCTAACACAAACATGCTAAGGCACAAAAAGCAAAGGGATTTCGATCAACATTAAAACCTCTAAAAAACCGAATGGGTAAAAAATACATGCTAAGGCATAAGAAATTCTTACTAAGTCTTTACGCCGAAAGAGGGAAAAAATAGCCATCCTTTAGAGGCCAAATCGGCCCAATTTAAAGAGCCTAAGGGCCAATACACTTAGAGTTCGAGATCGTATTCTCACTCAATTAGAACATAAGGGTTCCACTATTTCAAGCTCGAATGAAAACTCACTCGATTACGGTTCGAGGATTCATCATTAATCGATACAAACCTTAAGGGGTCTATTGTTGTAAGTTCGAACCTTACTCGAACTCGACTTTAAAAATAGTGTTGTTGCGACTTCGATCAAGCCACCCAAACCAAAATCTCGAACGTATTGTTGAGCTCGGGGACTCGCCCTCGCTTAACCAAAAAACCTAAGGGTTTTTCTGCTCTAAGATCGAGCAAGTACTCACTTGATTATAGAGGCTATAGCAATCCGATTTCAAAACAAAATTCACAAAGCAACGAAGCGGGTGAAATTTTCATAAGGCGAAAGCAAAACAAGTTTTCACGAAACAAAAGTCAGAGATAAACCGGAAAGAAAAAAGGATCTTTCATATATGCAAATATATTTACAAAGACCACTCAGGGTCCAACACAAAAATCCAGAAAGGAAAAAAATTCTAGGTGCCTAATCCTCCTCGGGAGCTTCATCTTCCCCGGGAGCTTCATCTTTATCTCCTCCGTTCTCAAATCCACTCGCGGAGTCATCATCATCAGAAAGTAAAGCTTTGGCCTCGTCCTCCAGCGCCTTCGCATCTCGATATCGGCAGTGAGGTCAAAGCCACGAGCATGTACCTCTTCAAGAGTCTCTCTCCGAGACTGGCATTTAGCATTCTTGGTAGCGCAGGATAATCTAACCTGAGCAGCATCAGAAATTTCCTTTGCCCGAACGTTAGCGGCTTCAACATCGGCTCGGTAGCGGCCACGACCGCCTCCGCCTCGGATTTGGCCTTTTCAAGCTCAGCGGCCAACCGAGTCTCGAGCTCTTCAATTTTCTTGGCTTGGTCCAAGATCTCCTCCTTCACGTTTTGGAGTTGACGCTCAACCGATGACAGCTGGGCTCGAGCCGTATCTTTCTCGGAGGCGAGACGGTCTATGTGTTGCTTCCACCCCAAAGTCTCTGCCTATTTTACCTCAGCCTCCTCGCGAAGCTGCTCAATCTTTTCGGACATCTGTTGAACCTGCAGGATCTAAGTGTTAGTCGCCAATATAAAATTAATATGTCAAGCTCCCCAAAATTTTACGTTACCTGCTCGATGATATCGGTCTGCTCTTTATGAGCTCTTGCCAATTCGGCTCGAAGGTCCCTGATCTCCTCTTCTTTTTGCACATAGAGGAGTTTGAAGGAGTCTCTCTCCTCCGTGAAACTTTTGAGACCGGCCTCACACCGGTTCAGCTCAACTCAGAATTTGGAATACGCTTCTCGATGGAGCTCCACAGCCTATGTAGAAAGAAAGGAAATCAGACGAAAGGAAATAAAGCAAACACAAACATAATAACAGGGGCTGAAATTTACTTGGTTCAGGAGTCGCTGAGCCTCATAAAAAATGATCGTTGCATCCAGGTCGGAGACGTCATTGACCCCCGTGATGCAGCCACGGAATATGTCATCCCCTTCATGGGTCGTTCCCACATCGGGGGTCTCCATAGACTGAGCGTCCCGAAATTTCCCTTCAGAAAATGTGGGGCCGGGCGGCGGTCATCAATATTGATCGCCCCAAGCAAGTCACTTGGGGCACCTCTCCTTTTCGAAGGGCCTCGGAACCGGACCCTTCAGGCACGCACGCCGATTGTTCATCACTGCGGGAGACATCATCAGCACTCGATGACTCGAGGAATTTGCTCGGACTATCTTCCGAGATCTCCTCGGTCCGAGTATGAGCCTCTTCGACCATCACCGGCTCAGCTATTTTTGAAGCTTCGACTCTTCCCCTCTTTCGAGCCACCAACACACAGTCGGCATCTTCTCCCTCATGTTCCTCATCTCGTAGTTTTTGGGCTACGGAAGTAGGCAGAGCGGCGGTGTCATTCTTTGGCTTACGAGCCTTGCTCTTCTTAGGCTTTGGAGTATCAGAAGGCGAGGCCCTTCTTCTCTTCTTATCCTTAGCTGGTTTCGGGAGATCCTCTTCCCAGGTGGAGGCGGCCTCATGAAGGCTTTGTATCCAAGACATGTATGGGAGGAAATCAAGTAAAAATAAAGCATTTCACAAGAAGGCATCAAACACAGATAGAGAAACTTACCGTGATTTTTGGCCTCCTATGGGCCCTCGGCCAAATCGCGCCACGAGCGCTCAGCATACGAAGAGGTCGAGGCCAGTTTTCGAACCCAGCATGCAAGGTTCGGGATCGCGCTGGGAAACCAAGAGACGGATGCACCATAAGGAAGAATATAGATGAGAAAAGGTAAATGAAGCAAAACAATCAACAGAAGCTATTGGTGGGTTTGTACTTACGCTTTATGTTCCACTCTTCGGGGAATGGCATCTTCTCGGCCGGGATTAAGTCAGAAGTCCTGACTCGGACAAACCGTCTCATCCATCCTCGATCTTTGTCCTCATCTATGCTCGATAATAGCACCTTTGTGGTCCGGCGCTGAACCCTTATTAATCCCCCTCGATAGAGACGAGGGCTTTATAGTCTAATGAGATGACCGAGAGTGAAATACATGCCTTCGACCTTGCTCACGAAGAATTGGAGCAAAATAACGATGCGCCAAAAAGATGGGTGGATTTGGCCTAGGGTTATGTGGTATTGGCGGCAGAAGCCGATTATAACGGGATCGACGAGACCTAGCATGAAAGGGTAAGTGTAGACACTTAAAAACCCTTTCACATGAGTGGTAATATCCTCCCCGAGGGTAGGAATTACCATCTCTTTGTTTTCCCAGTGGCAATCTTTTTCACCTGCTCGAGATCTCCTTTAGTTATCGAGCATATATATCTCTACATGGGCTCGCATCGGCCAGGAACCGAAGAGGATTTTTCAACTTTAAAATCGGAAGTGATTTCACATGGCCCGGTAACGTACTATTCGATGCATGGCTCCACCAGCGTTTTGTCACCGGCCGACCGCGATGAGGAGGCTTTTTCCTTTTGAGGAACAATTTTTGATGTTTTCGCCACTGTTATATGAGGTCAAGGACAGAAGAAGGCGAAACTTGTTTTAAGAAAAGATTGGCAAACGGAATTTGAAGAACCGGCAGAATTGATAAGCTTGAAAGGAGTAAAAAAGTTTTGAAGATTAGGGGAAGTTTTGAAAGTAAAGTTTGTAAAGATTATGAAGATGGTCTATTTATAGTATCTGCTATAACGATTTGAAAACATGGATGGTCGAGCATCAACTGACACTAATTAATGATCTCGAGAACCGTGCAGACACGAAACTTCAGACACCTCTATCGCCTACGTCACGAATTTGACGTCATAATTGATCGAGGTATTAAATTGAAATCTCAGTTCGTTTCTTCTCGTTACACTCCAAAAACGAGGGGACTATCTGTATACGGTCAAAATCGAGCCTACCTGATTTTACTGTTTAATCGAGGCAAGAAAGTTGCATCGGGTGTAGCCTCGTAGAGATCGAAGTGTTCGTTGAGATCGATGCAAGCAACAATCGAGACCAAGTATAACCGACTTCGAGTTAAGCTTAATAACGGAATTAGCGAGATATCTGCGACAGGTCGAGTATCGTGGCATGAATCTCAAAATGGATCGATTTACGGCGGTTAATCAGTTGGTAATATATGATTTTCTACTATAATTAGAAGTGTACCTTATTTAGGACTCCTCTATTATAAGGAATCTCATTCATTTGTAAGCATCATATTTCACTGATAAAAATACACACTCGTTATTCTCTTGCTATTTCACTTGTTGTTCATCAGAATTGCTCTATCATTCATTGTTTTTACTATTCTACCTCGAGACTGTCCCAAATCAAGGTCGAGACTTTGCTTACATACTGATTTGATTTATTTTATTGTCTAATTCATCTGTTTAATTCCTCGTTTATCAATTAGTATTGGATCAAATCATATATCCTTAAAATCACAATATAAGTTTAGTTGTTATCCGAATTTGAGGGTAAACATGTTCTGTGCAAAGCATTATTGTTGATGAAAATGTTAATCAGCAATAACGAAAGTTCAATACAACAATATAATTTAATCAAGAAAAACATTTCTCTTGAAAATACTAAAGTGAAAAATACCAAATTGAAGTATTACTCATTAGTCTGTACTTCTGCTTCTGATTTTTCTATATTTTGAAATCAAGGGAATTTAAGGGAACTGTAGAAGAGGTCGTTAATGCAAGAAAACCAGCTGCAGTTTTCACACTGGAGCTAAAAAAGCATGTTACAATTAATGACACTAATATAACAGTTAAATAGTATAGAGATATCTGAAATCATACTCTCCATATCAATCTTCTATCATGTCCTTCAGCAGCAAAGCCCTGCTTTATATAGCCACTAATTCACCACCAACCCCGCCACAAGAAACCGAAACAAGAAGAAACAAATAATCTAAAATACTCTTAGAACCACTGTCACTTCTAAAGTGCTCGAATCCTCTAAGCAACATGCAGTTTCTGTTTGTGTTGATTGTTTGAACTTGTTGACATCTCAGTATCAAAACCAGCAAGAAAGCAGGATGCCTATGATGATGTCTCTGTTGCTTCATCAAGGCCACCCTCTTGAAGCAGCTGTTGACATTCAGATGAATTTAGGTTAGGCGGTTAAACATACATTCCCTACGAGAAAACAGAACAGATATGACGGATAATAGGCTGGAGTTTGAAATACCAAGGAGCCAGCTCGTTCATACGCTTCCATTGCTTTAGGATCATCTTCGTCTTGATAGCCAACTTGCAATATCCGGGGACCATTCACTGACCAAAATGCTCTTCGGCCTGCTTCCTGCAATCAATCCAGTATGACCAAAAACTAAATTCTGGCGATTCTTGATTAGATGATTTCACTAGATAAAACAATAGCTGCCTTCTATCCATGCATTTGAAAGTGAGACAATTTTGAGAGAATGAAATACGTAAAGCAAGAAGAGCTACAATACATTTTAAGTGGCTACATATGAACTCCAAACATAAAAAGGATGGAATATATGCTGCCTATTGTCACAGCTGAAGGGTTAAATAAGCAAATGAAGTACAGAGAAAAATAAGTTCAGGTTAGACCTGTAATATGAGCAAATAAATAGCCTCTAGCGCCTGTACACGAATTTCCGGATCAGTAACAGGTTCTCGCTCGATTGAGAGTGCACTCGCAAGCTCCTGTGGCATTTTACGAGTGTCTTCCTTACTATAAACCTGTCAGAAGTCAGCCTATAAGAAAACATCCAATTCGAATGGGAAGAAACATGGAGGACTGAGACAATAAGATTAAGTTTAACATATCTATAACAGCAAGCTACGGATAATCGGAAAGGAGGAGACAAAGCAAGAAGGGAAAAAATATATACCGCAAAGAGAGAAGAAGAAAAAATATGTCCAGACATGGAAGATATTTTAAAACTGATACAAAAATCTCAATCAAGCCTTTTTAGCCTTTATCCAAGCAGCGCACCGAACAGAAATGCTTCGCAGCTCCACCTACGCCTTTATCCCTGTTTTGAAGACTTATTCTCTTTTCTCCTAACAAACTTTTTTTCCCTGTATAAGTGATTTTCTAAGCCTTCGGGTTACCATACTAATGCTTACCACACTCGCTCCGCAACATATAATGTTATCGGCTAAATCCTAAAACAACTAGCCCTTAAGAATTGAGAAGTGAATAACTGAGATGCAGCTACTCTCTACTTGTCAGGATAAAAATCTTAATCAGTATATCAGAGTGCATATAAACCATTCCCTTTTCTGTAACAACAATTAACACAGAAACTCTTTGTTGAAAGAAAATCATGGTAGACAGTGCTTTCAAAAAGATGGAAACTTTGCTATTCCATTCAAACGAGAGCGAAAAGCATTTCTTAATTTTCAGTTTTCACATTATCTGCTTTAACTTATCTATTTTTCTGCATGCTTGAACTAATTCAATTAGAGAGAGAATAACTGATCGATAACTCTCTATCAAGGATTATAAATATGAGTTTGAGATGATGGAAACACAAGCCTTAGAAGACTGAAGACTCTTAGGAGTTTCATGAAACAGAAACAAAAAATGTTGCATATGCACTGAGAAAAGCAAAGACCCCGCCATTCTTTCAACTTTTATTTAATTATAAATAGATTGAAGATTACTAGGCAAAAAGAAATTGAATTATTGTTCGCATCTTCCTTAAAGAAGTAAAATTCACCTTATTTCCAGCAACAGGCAGGAGCAGAGCTGGCCACAAGAACTCAGAAATCAAAAGCAAATTTTGAAGCTGATTCTCCGCTTCAAAACAGCAGTTCCGGATGGTTCCTGCGACCTGTATCCAAAAACATTGCACACTTTCCAGCTAATCTTCTGCTAATCATACGATTGTTAAAAAGCTGGATCAAGCCAAGCTGCTCAGTCTAAGGGGCACAAACTAAATATCTTGGTGCTTTATGCTTGATGACAGAATTTTGAAGCACTTCCAAACTTTTCCATTTTCACATTCAAATTCATAGATATTAAAGCAGAAGACTATATATGCACAAAAAGCCATCTCGAACTGAAAGGTATCCTACCACATACCCCTTTCTTTCTCAACAAGCTCTTAGAATGAAACTGCTGTACTATTTGCTTTATTAGAGGGCCTCGTTTTGGTTCAAGCAGAAGCTTTCTTCCCTGTTCCTTCTTGGAAATGTTAACAAGTACAGAGGCCACATGTTCAAAAGGATCACCTGATAACAAGGGAAAAAGAGATCTGTAGTAATAACAGCAATAAAGATAATAATACTAACAGAAAGTTAAGCCAATAATTTCTTGTGCCATAGAATACGAAATCAAATTTTAAAGTAGTTTGCATCTAACTGTTTACTCTGTTCAGTATCAGCCAAAAGAAAATAAACACAAACTTTTTTTATGACGGTGGTGCCCCGGGCTAGCTTGCACGCACCACAACTATTCCACCGGGTACCTGCTATCTCTCACCAGCACAGGTACCGGTGTAACTTTGCCTACCAATGGCTAGGTAGATGGGAAGATATTATCGAGTACTTTTTGTCTCAGCTTGGACGTGAACCCTAATTTCCACGGTCAGCACCGACTTTATTGACCACTAGGCCACATGTTTGGGTGCCAAAACACATACTTATGAGCAATTTTGATAATTATTATATTGCAAGAAAGTGCGAAATGAAAAGGTTAAATACATATATTGGGGCAAGAATCAGCAATATAATAACTACTTTCGGCTTTAATGTAACCCAAGGTTATGAGCAGCTAAATGGCCAATAATGCGGTCAACTGAATAAACTATTTCCCCGGGGAGTACTTTTTTCCTCCTCCAATATAGTTCCCCTCATCTACTGGCAGTTTGGAACTTTAAATCAAAGAGTTGCCACTTTTCAGTTTCACTCATCAGGAAGAAGTGCTAGAATCACACTCATACCCATCACGAATTGCACCTGCCACAGACCCCCACCAAATTTAAGAAGAAAATATTGGGTGTTCTGAGGATAAACGACTTATAAAGAAGGCATTAAATATACATGTAATTAAGCAGTAAAACCCTGCCATCATAAAATAATATAAAGAAGGCATTAAATATACATGTAAATGACTTATAAACAAACTAAGCAGTTACCAAAACCCCGCCATCACACCTCATTAAGCAGCTACCAAAACCTTCAACGTTCTATTTATGTCCTTTGCCACCAGAAAGATCACCTTGAAAGTGCCACCACCGCCTCCTACATCTCTGGTCCTTAATCAAGTTATTCCTGTTCTTAACAAATCCTAAATTTGTTTAGGCCACAGATTAGTAATCGTTGCTGCCTCTTCTACCTTTGGTTTTCAGTGACTTATAAGATTAATGCTTCAATTATCCTTTGCGCAGTAGTTCTCATACTTCCAAGTTTCTTGTTCCTAAATGGAGAATTCACCTTTTCTTATTATAACACAGGAAGTCACATACGGTTAAGTTTAAAGCTCAACGGACCAAATTTGTGGATAGAACTTGTGGGTTCGGGTTTGAAGACTTTTGCATCAATCCTTTGAATATATGAGAAGATCCATGAAAATTCATAATAGTAATTTGTTGACTTAGATTTGTATCCAATTTAAACCGAGCTAAGGTAAACTTAAGCCAAGTTCTCCAGTTAGGCAATCAATTCAAGTTCAAACAGACAATCTGGAGGCTTGTACAAGTTCAGCTGCAATCGGTTCATTTTCTCTCTTAGTTCTGGTCTCTGGAGACTAAAGTACCAAAAGTGCTTGAAATACACAAAATCATTAATCTGGATAAAAGGGAAAACTGAATGATAATTAAACATACCTTTTCCCTCATCGGAGGACGAACAAAATGATCTCACAAGCTTCATGACATTTAAGCCATGCATCTTCTCGTCTGCAGACTGCCAACCAGCAAAAGCAATCAGCATAATAATCATAAGACACTGTTATTTTTATGATGGCGTATTCAACTTAGACAATTAATTGGGGAGAAACAATGACCACAAGTCCACAACCTAACACCAGGTGCAGAGGGTACGACATGATATAAGATGTTTATGGAACTCCTCTTGTTTCTTTTGTGTCTCTCTTTCTGGCTTTTTATTTTTTTCAACTTTTGGACAGGTATCTTTTTCCAGCCATTCAATAAATGCAAGAGAAATGCAGAATTGAACCTAATATATGCAAAATTGCCCATTCTTTTCTCATATGGAAGGTTAAATGGGGAAACTTTCCTCCATAATTGATTAAGTTGAGAAAGCTACAGGACGCAATTTCAGGAATTTATCTCATGAGGGTCTATCGGAAACAACTTCTCTACCTTCACAAGGTAGGGGTAAGGTCTGCGTACACACTACCCTCCCCAAACCCCACTTGTGGGATTACCCTGGGTTTGTTGTTGTTGTTGTTGTTGTTGTGTAAACAAGAATGTTGACACCTATTAGTAGCTTAAAAGTTAAACTTTGCATATAAAGCGATAGCGTTAAAAAAAATAAAGATGAGAATTAACCTGAAGCAAAGAATCAATACCAGCATCCAGCTGTGTGAGATTAACAAGGAGCATAATCAGCAGAGTTGTGATTTCACAATCTTGCTTGTACAGGGTCTCCATCGATGTCTTAACCATATGCATCTCAACCATCTTACCTGCCAACTCTGGCTTTTGTGACAGATTTACCAGTGCTTGAGCCGCAGGTTCAGAAACCACCTGAATGAGTTTGTTAATACAAGAAAAGATAACTGAAATAAGACTTCTGGAGGTTACTGCATAGTATAACTATCAAGACAAGAAAAGAAAACTAAAGAACACGTCAATAAACTGAGTTAGATAAAAGAACTCATCATGGTAGGAATTAATCAACGATAAATTTGTAGGACTTTGGAACAATTAGTATGGGACAAAAATAACAAGCGCTTTGCAAGAAAGAAAGCGGTCCCCTATGTATATCCATCACCATGGAAAGCTTCATACTTTCAAGAGATCTCATTGGCTCTATCTTGTTCAGGCTCATTACGTTATGCTAGTAAAATAAAAGAAAATATTTCATGAACAGTTTAATTTTTTGCATAAAGCCTTTCTCAAAGTTGGGATAAAGTGTTTGCACAGCGGACATTTTTTTGATCTGGTAAAAGTAAGCTAGTTTGCACAGTGAACTTTGGTATAACATAATATTTGTTTCTTTTTATTTTCAAAAGTCATTGTAAATAATCATTGCTATGCAGATTGCCTGGATGCTTTGGCAATAAAATTCTCATATCAAGAAGAAGGAAAAGAACAAAAGAATTGTTGCCCAATCACCATGTTTAGATATGGATGGTTACGCCTAGTTTACACTACTATCAAGGTTAACTGTAGCAGTTCAGTTAGCTAACAGGGACAAGGAACTAATCCCTCCTTCAAAATATCTGACCTATTTTGACTTTGGTAAGATTCTTTTAAATGCTACAGAAAATATTACAAACATCCGGCCATTATAACAGTTATAATATTTTTTTTATTTACTAGTATTTCTTTGGACAAATCTTCAATTTTAATTTCAAATTCCGAAATTAAAGTGTTACCGATATAACTCGGGATAAAATGGAGCATTTGTTTAACTCTTCGTGTTTCAAGTACCCATGATGTGAACTTTATTGATGTAGTCATGCAACAAATTAGAAGATGCTGCTACCTTTTTTTCACCGAGAAGGCGAGACAGAGAGGGGAGCACAACGTTAGAATACTTGCCAAGAGATACCAAGCTATCCTCAGAACCAGTGTAATCACGAACAATATCAACCGCTAATTTTTTCACCTAAAATCATTGTTCAAACATACATATATATATATCAAAAAGCTCAATAAGACAACCCAAATTCAAAGCAATTAGCTGTAACACGAATAAGATTCATCACAAGTTCAATTCCACATTAAAAATTTTAAGAAAAAATTCTAACTTTATAACACGAATAAGATTCATCACAAGTTCAATTCCACATTAAAAATTTTAAGAAAAAATTCTAACTTTATAACACGAATAAGATTCATCACAAGTTCAATTCCACATTAAAAATTTTAAGAAAAAATTCTAACTTTATTTTTTTTAACCCGACGCTATTTTCACCTAAAGCATTGTTCACCATACATAGCAAAAAAGCATAACAGCACAACTTAAAACTCAAACCTATTTAAAAAAAGGACTTAAAGATTCACCATGGTTAGTTCCAAGCAAAAAATTTAACAAAAGATTCTTACTTTATTCAACAGCTACTTTTTTCACCTAAAATCATTGCTCAAGCATATACCAAAAAGCTCAATAAAACTAGCAAACACTAAAAGAAAATAGCTCTACGACAGAAAGGGTTCATCCCCAGTGAGTTCTAATTTAAAATTTATACGAAAAGATTCTTCCATTATCTCAACCGTTGCATTTCAAGCTGAACCATTTGTCAAACATACATAGCAAAAACTTCAACAAAGAGACCAAAAATCAGAAATAAATATGAAAGGGGTTCAAATGCATCACAGTTCCACGTTAAAAATCTAAGAAAGACACTACTTTTTCCACTAAAAATCATTGTTCAATCATGCATGGTAAAAAATTATTCAGTAATTGACCAAAACTCAAATCAATTAACTGTAAAACGGAAAGGGCTCATCCCAATTCAGTTCTGATATTAATTTTGAAAGAAAAGATTATTTCTTTACATCAATTAATCCAATTAGAACACTAGCTAAAGAAATAAAATTAAAAAATGTTGTATTCATTACATTATTGAGTTGAATTATTCATATAAAAGAATTAAAGGGTATAGGTTTGTGATACATTTACATAGCAAAAATGATCACTAATTGACAAAATACTCTAATCAATTACCTGTAAAACGAAAAGGGTTTGTCCCAGTTTAGTTCTAATATAAATATTTTCAGAAAAATATTCTTTCTTTACTTCAATTAATCCAATTGAAGACTACTTAAAAGAAATAAAAATCAAGCAGAAATTATACTTATTACATTATTAAGTTGAATTATTAGTATAAATAGATTAAAGGGTATGATAAATTTTTAATACGAAAAGGGTTCGACCCAATTCAGCTGTTTTATTTATTTTAAGAAAAAAAATTCTTTCTTCACATCAAGTAGCTACAGGACATAAAAAATCAATTCTTTTTATTATTGAAAAAAGAATAAAAATTAAAGGGTATAATTTTTTTGATACTTACTGGAGGAGAAGGGGAAGAGAGAAAGGCAATCAATTCTTCTAACTCCGTTGCCATTGTTGTTTTCTTTCTTCTTTCACTTGGCGGCACTGGCTGCTGCTGTCTTGCTGTTTTCAGGTTTTAAAAATATCTTGGTATTACGCCTCGTTATTTCGGGTCAGTTTCGGTCGGGCTATCCACGGGCTTTCTTCTTCCTTTTTTTTTTTTTTTGGTATTGAAAGATAATATTTCATTAAACAGTAGCAAACATACAATATACTAACTTACATAACAAAATACACAAGGGAGCAGTATTAAGGGGGTTCTACTGAACTAGTCTAAGGTTGGACGTAAAGACAAAAAGGGAACTACTTCATGAGGTGGGGTAGTAGTGTTTCCCACTGAGTTTGGTGAGACATAGCGAAGAAAACCCAAATCCAAGTTATCGGCATGCAACATATCCATGACAAAAGAGGGCGCCTCATAATATATAGCGGTAGTGATTGATGAAGTTGTTTCCAAAAAGTGCTTCGATAACTTATCTGCAACCTTGTTCTGCTCCCTATATACATGTTTAATCTGTGGATTACTCAGTTACTGAAGAGCGGATATGCAATTATTGAGCAAGTTTAACTGAACAAAGTTATTAGTGGTTAGTAAAGCAATTATCTCTGCGGAATCAACTTCCACTTCTAAAAGATATAAGATGTGTGTCAAAGCTAATTTTAAGTCATTCAGCATGGCAAGCAACTCAATTTGAATTGTGTTGGTCGGAAAGGTATTACCGGAAAAACCTAACTTCCAGTTACCTTGGGAGTCTCTGAAGACTCCCCCATAGCCCGAATGGTGTAGTGACGAACCAGTCGCACCATCAGTGTTGAGCTTAAAGAGGCTTGAGATTGGAGGTTGTCATTTAATATACATAGGTATTTTATCTCGGACACCCGTGGATGGTGGTTGCCAAGGTAAAGAAATTCCTGTGTTGCACATATGAGAGAGTGCAGGTTGACATATTTCTTTGAGTGATCGAAAATGTTGTTGTTACGAGTTTTCCAGAGGTGCCAAAGGCTAAAGGGAATGAGGGTAGATACTGGAAGTAGTTGTGACGATGGTGCTTGCGTCCCTGTTATGAAATTTTGTAGCCATGCATTATAATAGGTATGGTATGCAGGAAGTGGAGGGATGGGTATGTGAAGCTGGTCCCATAGGAGAAGTGCCACATGGCATTGGAAAAATATATGTGTAATAGTTTCCTCACTAGTTGTGCATATAGGAGACGTATTGGAGGATACTATATTGAAATGATGGAGATAAGAAGTTGTGGGGAGACGGTTGTGGGCTAGCAGCCAAAGGAAATGGAGTATTTTTGGAGGTAGCTTTAGCCTCCATATCCATTGAAAAGAAGAGGGAC
This sequence comes from Nicotiana undulata, assembly GCA_005239495.1. Taxonomy (NCBI): domain Eukaryota; kingdom Viridiplantae; phylum Streptophyta; class Magnoliopsida; order Solanales; family Solanaceae; genus Nicotiana; species Nicotiana undulata. The sequence continues at coordinate 121,708 of ML275439.1, read as the reverse complement.
TATGGGTAGTGTGTAATGAATCATATAAGGATTTTATCGTAAAGTGTCCGGTCTTAGTCAGCCCCCATATAATACGATCATATGCTTGGTTATTTTGGGTAAAGTACACACTGAAGAATTGATTGGTGATTGATCGCGAAAATATAAATGAGAGTGGGAAGATATCCCAAGTGTTGTTTGAACGGAAGGAGGAGACTATGGCTGTCAATTCATGGGTTGTTAACGAACCTTGAATTAGTTGTTTAAGAGTTGTGTTGGGTTTGAACCATGCATCAAGCCAGAAATTGATTTGGCGGCCATTGGCTGGTTTCCACATAATGCCATATTGGCAGTATTGCCATACTTGTGTGATATTAGCCCAAGTGATTGAGTGGATAGGCTCTGGCATTAATGGATTTGCATATTTGGAGATAAGGATTGAATCCCAATAAGAGTCTGGGGAATGAAATAATCTCCAAGCAGTACTTGAAAGTAATGATTTATTTTTATCCTTTAGACTATGGACACCAGCCCCCTTCATTTTTTGGAGTTGTGATTTTGTCCCAACTAACTAGATGAAGTTTCTTAACCGTAGGGGTGGACCCCCACAAAAAGTTTCTTTGATATTGATCTAGTTTGTGGAGGATGGAAGAAGGTAGTTTTGTAAGTTGCATGACGTGTTGGTAGAGCATTAAGAGTAGATTTAATAAGAGTGATCCTTCCAGCTTTCGATAGGAATTTGGTTTTCCAACCTGCAAGGCGGGCCTTGAAGTTGTCGATTAAAAACTGGTAATCTCTAGTTGTGGAGCGGGACGTAGAGATTGGAAAGCCCAAGTATTTCCCAAAAGTTATGCCTTCTGACATGTTGAAGGAAGATAATACAAAGTTTTTGTCCACAGTAGAAGAATTCTTTGAAAAAAAGATCTTTGATTAGTTAAATTGATTTTTTGGCCGGAGTGAGAGGTGAAGAAATTAAGATGATCAATAATTATGTGACAAGATTTAGTGGTGATATTTGTAGTTAGTATGATGTCATCTGCGAAGAAGAGGTGTGAGATTGGGGGTCCATTCATTGAAAGTTTAATGGGGTCCCAGGTAGTGTAGTCCACCACAATATTAATACTTCTAGAGAGCATTTCCATGTATAGAAGGAATAAATATGGTGATAAAGAGTCGCCCTGACGAAGACCACGAGATGGAGAGAAGTAGGGCGTAGGCGACCCATTTATGAGTATGGAGATGGATGATGAGGAAATACAGGACATAATGATGTTACTCAGGGGTATTGGGAAGTGAAAAAAGATGAGTGCATGTCATACGAAGGACCATTCCATACAATCAAAGGCTTTTTCAAGGTCCAGTTTAATTAGTGCTAGACCCCGTTTGCCCTTAGTTTGGTGAAAGTGTCTGAGTACTTCTTGTACAATAATTGCATTATCCGCAGCACGACGGGATTGTAGGAAGCTAGATTGAGTCGGACCAATGATGCTGGGTAAGTATGGCTTAATACGATTGACTATTATTTTTGTAATAATTTTATAAATAGTATTGCAAAGACTTATAGGTCTGTAGTGGGTGAGCGATGAAGTGGTTTGTTGTTTTGGTATAAGACATAAGTATGTTGAATTGATGTCTGTAGGAATGCATTATTTTCTGAAAACATCATGACAAAGTTTGAGTACAGATCCCTTTACCTCAGGACAGTAGTACTAATAGAAATGAGGATGCAGGCCATCAGGCCCAGGAGCCTTAGAATGTTTAAGGGATTTCAGATATACAAAAATCTCCGTATTGGTAAGTGGCCGTGTAAGATTGTTAGCGTCAGTGGAGGAGAGCACACAGTAGTTAGTGGTAGAGAAATTGATAGGGGATGTGTCTAGGGTTGTGGTAAATAGATTACCAAAGTACTCCAAAACGAATGAAGTAATGAAATGAGCATCAAAGTGTCAGTTTCCCACTTCATCCTTTAAGGCCGTAATCTTATTTCTCCTTCTCCGTTGGAGAGTAGAGAGGTGGAAGAAGCAAGTGTTAGCATCACCATCATTAAGCCAATTTATACGAGATTTTAATTTCCAAAATTCCTCCTCCAATTTTAGTATATGATTATATTCATTAATAAGATCTTTTTCAAGTTGCTGGAGGAAACGGCTGGTGGGGTAGTGAACAGATTGTTGTAAACCCCCAATTCGATTAAGCAAGTTTCTTTTTTTTTGATGATAATACCAAACGTATTAGTATTCCATTGTTGGACATCTATTTGAAATTGTTGTATGGCAGGAACCAAGTCGTGATTATTATGTATCCAAATAGTGGATATGAGAGATCATAGTGTGGGATGTGATCTCCAGATGCTTTCAAACCGGAAAGGTTTAGAAGTGATATGAGCTTGGGGGAGAAGACTAAGCAATAAAGGACAGTGATCGGAGTGTGTGCGAGGAAGATGCCTTACTAAAGCTTCTTGGAATAAATTTATCCAAGGATAGTTTGCAACTATTCGATCTAAACATTCCATAATAGTGTGGGAATATTGTATATTATTTGACCACGTAAACCTATGCCCAATGTAGCCTAAATCAACTAGTCTACACGAATTTAAGCAATTTATAAAGTAGTATGTGCGATTATTGTTAATAGCACGACCTCCAAATTTTTCAGAGGCTCGAGTGACTTCGTTGAAGTCACCACCCATCAACCATGGGCTATCATAGTTTTCCGATAGGCAACGTAAATTTCCCACAATATATGTCGTTCATGCAATAGAGGACTTGCGTATATTGCTGAAAATAAAAATTTACGGGTTAAAGAGCGTCCCTCTACCATGCAATGGACTTCTTGGTTTGTTAGAGCAACTTCTTCTATTTTAAGAAGGTGTCCATCCCAAAGTATAGCTATGCCCCCAACATTGTATTCTGCTCCAACTGATGCTAGGCCAGTGAAATTAAAGTCGTCCCTAAGGTGAATGTGATCATGGAGATGTATTTCAAGAAGGATTACCAATGAAGGATGGTGGTAGTCCAGTAAGGAACGAAAGTTACGCCTAAAATCCGGTGAACGGGCACCATGACAATTCCAAATTAAAAAATTCATGAGTGAACTGGATGATGGAGTGGAGTGAGAACTAGGGACTGTCTGAGTCCCTGGAATAAGAGTCGGAATGAGAACTAGAGCGAACTTGCCCACATCCGGATTTATGGTTGGACGAAGCTTGATGAGGCACTTTTTGAGATTTGGAGGACAATTGAGATATATCTTTTTTTGATACTACTCCTTTAGGACCAAGAATTGGACTCCTATTAGATCTACCAGGTCTGTGCGTGACTCCCTAAGTTCTTCTGACAAGGCTGAGATTTCTTGTTGGGTCATTCCCATGGAGGTCTCATGTGTTGGTGGTGCTAGTTGAAGGTCGAGGGGGCTGACTGGAGAGAGTGGTGGGAGTTGCACTGGAGAGAGTGGTGGGAGCTGCATGGTGTTGTGAAAAGTCATGTGTTGGCGAATCCAAGGGATTGGATACTGACTTGGGGATGGGAGAGGATAGAAAGGTATCTCCCCAGGTAGAGGTGGCATTTGGGGTGTGAGAAGCGGGGGAGACGACCAACCCATGGCTGTCTGAAATTGTTTGTAATCATCCCAACCCAGTCTCATCCCCTCCGTCACAATATGTGCAACGTCCAAGGGGTTCTGAATCATCACCAAATATTCTTGGTCGTTGATGACTATGGAGAATGTGAGTGCATGGCCCAAGAGGCCCATTTCTAACCATGACTGGGGTGGCTGAGGAGTGGGGTATGGTGTTTGGGAGGTGTATATCCGGTGGAAAGGTGGACGATAAAGGTGGTGTGGAGGTTGCATGTGGGACTGGAGTGGAGCAAGAAGATGAAATGAAGGCTGTGGGGTATGGTGTATATGGATCCTTGTGTAAGGACAATTGTGATGGGTCGGCATTTGTAGATGTGGGTTGAGTGGTTGAAGCAACCTTTACGTGTGTATTTTGATTAAAGATTGAATGAAGCGTAGTTGAGTGAGGATTGTTGGATTGGGGCGGTGTATCTATGGGTGGGATGTGGGACGGGATATGAGGAGTGGGGACATCATGATTACTAGTTTTGGAATTAGAATTTGGGTATAAGGTTGTGGGATGAGTTTGTTCGGTCGAAGAAGTAATGTTTTGTGGGCTGTGTATTTTATTGGGCTTTGGTAGCCCAGAAATTGAGCTTGGCATTGAAAGTGACACGTGGGTGTCTAACTTTGAGGCGGACGAGTGGAATGCATGCATGCTATTAGAGAGGGAGTCAATTGGATGTGGAAAAGTTGTAGGATCAAAGTTTGCTGACAGGGATTTTGTAGGTGGAGGAACTTCATGACCCACACCATTATTAATTGGTAAAGGGAGATTACTAGAAGTGTTTGCCATTAAATTAGTATTAGTCATAAAGAGTGATTTATTTAGGGCATCTGAGGATTGGTTAGAAAACTTACCCGTGGGTCCCATATGGACCACCTCCTTACCTGATCGACTGGCATGTGTAGTAGCAGTGTTGGTTGCATGGCTCGATTTCCACTCCTGGTGCTGGCTTACTCGTGGTCGAGTAGAATTTGGTGATCGACGACGGGGAAAACAAATTGTTTTCCATTCATCCATAGATGCATCCACCAAGGTAGAAGAAGTGGGAGAAGTCGAAGTGGTGGTGGTAGGATTATTTTGTTGTTGTTGAGTGGTGGCAGTTGGTGGTGGTTGGGGTATTGAGGTTGAAAGGGGTGAGGTACAGTTGATGATTCTATGCCCTAGCAACCACATCGTGTACATAAAAGATTAAGTCCTTCATACCATATTGTTTGTCGATGAGTACCAATATAAACATGAGTTTTTAGTGGTTTCTCACTAGGAACTTCAATGCAGATTCGAGCATAGAGACCTCATGTGGTTGAAGAGGGGCAAGTATCTATCTTAAGCAGCTTACCTATTTTTTGTCCTACTTTTTGTAGAATATCAATGTCATAGATTCCGTAGGGAGTTCAGGAAGTCGTAATCAAATAGCTGAATAGAGAGTTGCGCTGAAGAAGCTATAAACTTGGGCTCCCAACGCCTTACTGCAAGGAAGTGGTTGAACACGAACCATGGCCCATCGTGGAGAGCATGATTCATGTTTTCCTCCTTTGCAAACTTAATTAAGTAAAAATTTGAACCTAGATCAATGATGTTTAGTGGTTCAGAGGGCTGCCAGGGGGCATTTAATTTAAGGTTAAGGGCTTGGTGACCCACCTTCTTTCCAAAGACCTTGACTATAACCGAGTACTCCCAAGGAAGATAGATCCTAGATTTTTCTGAGTAGGATAACGGAATAAAATCCTCTAAATTTATTGAAGTATGACTTTCGTCAGTGAGATCAAGGTCGTAGTGGTTGTTGGGATAATTGGTGCTTGGACCTGGTAAGAAGTTGGTGGATAAAAGGGTTTGTATGTAGGAATTCTTCTTTGGAGTATGGTCTGATGCATCGATTTGCATTGAACTAAGATCTGGCGGCTCCATAGTTGAGAAGACGGTAGGGAGGTCATTTCTGTTGGAGATGATGGTCAGTTGCATAGAGAGAATTCTTTCAGCCGGTTAACATATTACTTCCCATTTCCACGGGCTTTCTTCCTTATCGTAAATCCAAGTATATTTAAATTCTAATTTTTAATCTGAGTCTTTAACTTCAAATATTGATGATTTACACACAAAAAGAAAATACAATGTTAATGTATCAGAGTTTTTTCTGTTGTTGTACTTAAATGAAGAGAGAGCTTATATGTTAGATCTAATTTTTAATCTGAGTCTTTAACTTCAAATATTGATGTTTTACACACAAAAAGAAAATATAATGTTAGTGTATCGGAGTTTTTACTGTTGTTGTACTTAAATGAAGAGAGAGCTTATATGTTAGATTTTCGATTTTGCTTGTGCATTATAGTAGTGATAATATTTATAAAATTAATACTTGTATAGGGTGAAATATTATATGGCACGTGGTCGTCTAAAGGGGACACGTGGAACCCAAGATGAGGATGGTCGAAGACCGAACACAGTTATTTCGCTTGTCATTGGAAAGGATAACGTTCATAAAGGTGTATTAAATGCTCTGCGCCCGATAGAATTTAATATGGATACTCTTCAGCATTAAGAGTGACGGTCCATTACAGAGAATTTGACATTTATATTCACCGCTACTTCTTCATCAATGACCCTTGTAATAAATATTAAAGGAGGACACGATCCTAAGACCTCCTTCCCTACACATAGCTATAAATAGTGAAATCAGTTACATTGTAGAGGACATGATTTTTCTGGCTAAACTTACGCTACATTCTATACAAAGCTTAATACAATCTTACTTTCTTATTTTTTGATCTCATCATTGTTGTGCCCGGAAACCGTGTTTCCGGAATTGTCATCTCTATTGTTTTATCTACATTCTAAGGCTAAGGATTGTATATTTTCTCGATTACTGCATTATTTCAGGATCAAATTAGTTCACTTGTCTAGAAATCACGTATAAATTTAACTGTACCATTCCCGCATAAACAATTTGGCACCCACCATGGGGCCTAGACAACCGTGCAATTAAATTGATCTTTTCTGTTTTATTAACGCCATTTTGATTACTTTGACTTAGAAAAAATCACAAAAATTTGCAGATAACATTGTTAACAACACGCACAACCCTGAAATGCAAGGGGATCAACCTGATTTCGAGGATTTAATCAATGACACCTGCAATGAGGAGAATGAAGCCAATCGGTGCATGACAAGATGAAGTACCCTCGACAGGTTCGGGAGGCAACTGAACATGTCGTGGATGCGGTGAGGGTCCTGCAAGAGCAACATGCGATCATTCTAGGCCATCTTACATGGCAGGATCAGGTTATAACGGAACTGAAGCAGGCGCTATCAGGGGCTTCGGATAATCCAATCAGACGAGATCCAATTCCTCCCAGTGTTCCCACAAACCGAACAATGCAGAGAATCGATAACAACACTCCCATGGGTGAAGTTGGCTTCGACGAGGCAGGGGGAGCATATCCGGTCTCAACAACGAGAACGATCCATTCAAGAATGAACTTTTACGGTTCATGAGGGAAGTAAACGCCAGCATGGACCAAATCCCGGGCGCGCCATCACTATTGAAAGGCCTGGACTCGAAGAGGTTTATTCAATTACCGTACAAGACGAGTGCGGCACCAAAACTAATCCGGAAGCGGTTCAAAATGCTGAAATTCTAAAGTATGACGAAAGTTCAGACCCACAGGAGAATATTACCACCTACACAACGGCGGTAAAAGAAAATGATTTAGCTCCTCACGAAATTGAATTTGTGTTACTAAAGAAATTTGGAGAAACTCTCACAAGGGGATCTCTAACGTGGTATTCATTATTACCCGAGCATTCCATAGATTCTTTTGAGATGATCGCGGATTCTTTCATCAAGGCTCATGCCAGGCCCAGAAAGGTACAAGCCCAAAAGGCCGACATATTCAGGATTGCACAAGAAGAATCTGAATTATTACAAGAATTCGTTACCCGATTCCAGAAAGAAAGAATGTTGCTCCGGCTGTCCTGGATGAATGGGCAGTTGAAGCTTTCACCAAAGGTTTGAATCCAAGAAGCTCAAACACTTCCTAGAAGTTGAAGGAGAGCCTACTTGAGTTTTCAGCAACTACTTTGGCAGATGTCCACAACTGGTACGAGTCAAAGATAAGGATCGAAGATGACCATGTCGGTTCTACGTCATCGGCCAAATGACAGGAGACGAGCATATAAAAATCAAAGTATGACTACGACGCGGATACACAGACTTTGAGGGTCCCCTTTTTGCCTTACGAGCGGACTAAAGGCCATGGCAGAAACTTCCAAGCAGCAAATAAGTTCATCGTTGACAAAGGGACTGATCATGGTCAAAACAATAGATCACCCAAAGATAAAAAAATGTCAGGGTCTCAGAATCTTTCTTACCCCCAAGTTATCGGAATATAACTTCAATGTCAGTACGGTAGAGCTGGTGTTAGCCATGAGAAACATTAAATAAGCATGATTCCCGAGATGTATAAGGTCCGAATTCAGCTAGAGGGATCCCAACTTATGGTGTGAATACTATGGGACGAACAACCACTGAACAAGGAACTAGTGAAACCTCCGGGAAGAGGTGGAAATACTACTGAAGAATGGTCACCTCAGAGAATTCTTAAGTGACAGAGCTAAGAACAATTATGTTCGTACCAAGGACAACACGGAACCTTTGAAAGTAGGAGACAAACCTCCACGCCAAACTATCAATATGATCTTCGGGGGGAATGAGATTAACGGGATTACCTTTTCGGCAACGAAGAAGATAAAGTATCAATAACTCATAGTAAAAGACTCTGGGAATACGATATCACTTTCACGGAGGAGGACCTAGACGGACTGATGTTACCACACAATGACGCACTGGTAATTTCTTCAAATGTGTTAGAATTTAAGATTAAGCATGTTTTAGTGGATCCAGGAAGCTTGGCTAATATCACACAATGGAGGCTATTAGAGAAAGATAAAGTCACCGAAAGCATTATTCCGGCAACAAAGCTCCTCGTTGTTTCAACCTTGCGAGCATGATGACCCGGGGAGAGATTTTGCTGCTCACGAGAGCTGAAAGAGTAATGAAAATAACTCTATTCGAATTAGTAGATTGTGATATTGGATACAACATCATCCTGGGAAGGCCATGGTTACACGAGATGGAAGTTGTACCTTCAACAGATCACCAATTACTGAAGTTTCCAACGCTTGAAGGAATCAAGTAGATAAGAGGTGATCAACCGGCAACAAGGGAGATGAATGCAATCTCAGTTTCCAATAGAAAAGGGAAGGAGCGCACGACATAACAAGTACAGGAACCGACACCTACTGCCGAGTTAATAGGAGTTAGCCCGGGGGTAGAGTCATCAGAACAATATCAAGTGTCGAGGTATTTCTAAGTTCCGTAAGATATGGACGTGACGAAGTCCATAGCGGAGAAACTGGAGCAAGTTGAATTGTTCGAAGAATTCCTAGAAAGAAAATTCCATTTGGGGGCAGGACTGGACCCTGAGCTCAGGTCTGGTATTATTGAATTCCTTAAATTTAATGTTAATTGCTTGCATGGTCGCATGAGGATATGACAGGTATCCCAACGGAAATAGCCGTGCACAAGTTGAGTTTGGATCCCAACGTACCTTCGGTAAGATAGAATAAACGTCCTATTGCCGAGGCCAAGAATAAATTCATCAAAGAAAAGGTAACCTGCTTACTTAAAATCGGTTCAGTCAGAGAAGTAAGATATCCGTACTAGCTAGCCAATGCATTAGTAGTTCCTAAGAAGAACGATAAATTTCGCATGTGTGCAGACTATAAAGATCTTAATAAGGCGTTCCCGAAAGACTCGTTCCCACCGTCAAATATCGATCAAATGGTTGATGTCACGACTGGGCACGAGTTGATGAGTTTTCTCGATGCTTATTCCGGGTACAACCAAATTAAGATGAACCCAGAAGATTAGGAAAAAACTTTGTTTACATATTGTTATAATGTAATTCCCTTCGGGTTGAAAAACACCGGAGCCACTTATCAACGCCTCGTAAATAAGATGTTTGAAAAGCAAATAGGAAAGACTATGGAAGTTTATATAGACGATATGCCCGTTAAGTATTTAAATGCAGGTGACCACCTGAAGCATTTACAAGAAGCATTCGACATCTTGAGGAAGCATAATATGAAACTTAACCCCAAGAAGTGCGCGTTCGGGGTCAGTTCTGGTAAGTTCCTGGATTTCTGGTCTGGCAAGGGGGAATTGAGGTAAACCCCGACAAATCAAGGCCATAGAGTATATCCCGGATCAATTGTCGAACATAAAGGAATTCCAAAGGCTCACAGGAAGATTAGCATCATTGAGCAGGTTCATTTCCCGATCGTCGAAAAAATGTCATCGCTGTTTCACACTACTCAAAAAGAAAAATAATTTCGAAAGTGCCAACAGGCTCTGAGGGACTTGAAAAAGTACTCATCAATCCCTCCATTTCTCTCGAAACCAAAAAAAGGTGAAACATTTCTCGTCTACTTGGGGGTTTCAGAAGTTGCAGTAAGTGTGGTTTTAGTCCGAGAGGACGAAGGTCCGCAATTTATAATTTATTACGTTAGCAAAAAATTTAATGGGAGCAGAAAATCGCTACCCATATTTGGAAAAACTGGCCTTAGCTCTTGTAGTCGCTGCTCGGAAGCTGAGGCCCTATTTCATTGCCACTCGATAGTTGTGGTGTATTCCCTTTGCGCAACATCCTCCATAAACCCGAGCTCTCAGGCAGATTGGCCAAATGGGCTGTCGAAATAAGTGAGTTCGACATAGAATATAAACCAAGGATTGCAATTAAGTCGCAAGTCTTGGCTGACTTCGTGGTCGATTTTAGTCTGGGACTACTACCTCTGGCAACCAATGAGGCAGTAATGGTGTTGGAATCAACATCGGGGGTTTGGACCTTATTTACGGATGAAGCTTCCAACATAAAAGAATTCGGACTCTGAATAGTCTTAATCACGCCTTCGGGGGAAACCCTAAGACAAGCCATCAGAGCCATTTAACTAACAATGAAACAGCGTATGAAGCTTTGATTGCAGGGCTCGAATTGGCCCGGGGACTTGATTCCGAGGTTATTGAAATCAAATGTGACTCGCAACTGGTGGTAAATCAGGTCTACGTGATGTTTGATACAAAAGAAAAGTGTATGAAACAATACATGGTAAAGGTCCAGGCTCTTTTGGCGTGATTCCACGAATGGTCAATTACTCACATCCCCAGGGAGGATAACGCAGAAGCGGATACATTAGCAAACTTAGGATCATCGACGGAAATGAAGGGATCAAAATCTGGGACGGTAGTACAACTAATGAGCTCAGTCTTGGATAAGGATAGGTACTATGAGGTAACTTCGACTAGTCTGGTTTGGGACTGGAGAAATGAAATAACCAACTATCTCAAGAACGGGAAGTTGCCCGAAGACCCCAAAGCATCACAAGCGTTATGCGCCAAAGCTGCACGATATAGATTCAAGAGAAGCCAATTTTATAGAAAATCATTCCAAGGCCCCTGACTCGGTGTTTAGGAGCGTCAAAAGCTAATTATGTCATGAGATAAATCCACGAAGGGATATGCGGCAATCACTCAGTCGCAGATTCTTTGGTGCCGAAGTTGGTATGGGCAAGATATTACTGGCCTCGCATGGAACAAGACGCCAAAGATTTCGCACAAAAATGTGATAAGTGCCAACGCTACGCACCACTAGTACACCAACCGGCAGATCCTTTACATTCGGTTCTGTCCCCATGGAAGTTCATGAAATGGGGGATGGACATCGTCAGACCGCTCCCATCGGCTCCGAGAAAGGTAAGGTTTCTTTTAATTCTGACTGACCGTTTTTCTAAATGGGTGGAAGCATGTCCCAATAAGAAGATCGGAGAACGCGAAGTGGTCGATTTCCCGTGGGAAAATATAATTTGCAGGTTCGGAATACCAAAAGAGATAGCATGCAACAATTGGCCACAGTTTATCATTGCAAAAGTTACAAAGTTCCTTGAAGACTTCAGGATAAAGAGGATCACATCTTTTCCTTATCATCTGAGCGCAAAAGGTCAAGAAGAGTCAACAAACAAAATGATTATCCAAAAACCTCAAGAAAAGGTTGGAAGCAGCAAAAGGCAAATGGCCCGAAGAATTACCCGGAGTTCTGTGGGCCTACTGGATAACGGCCAAATAAAGTACAGGAGAAACTCCCTTTTCCCTCGTGTATGGTGTTGAAGCCATAATTCGGTAGAAGTGGGAGAACCCACTTTGAGATATTCTCGGGCAAACGAAGAACCGAATAACAAAGCGGCGTTAATCAACTTGGAACTACTCGAGGAGCACAAAGACTTGTCACATGTAAGAATGACAGCTGAAAAGCAGAGAATGGAGTGTTATTATAATCGAAGAGACAATTTTTATTTCAAAGTAGGAGACTTGGTTCTGAGGAAAGTAATCCAAAATACCCGTTAGCTAAACGTGAAGAAGCTAGGTCCAATGTGCGAATGTCCTTAATGGATTTTGGCTATCATTAGGAAAGGTTCATACAAGTTGGAGAACCAGAATAGAGACAGGATGCCCAGCAACTAGAACATTACACACCTCAAAAGATATTATTGCCGATGAACATAATTCGAGCAAAAAATTATGTGCTGCACTCTTTTTCCCTTCGTTCAATTTTTGTCCCAATTGGGATTTTTGGCAAGCTTTTTAACGAGGCAGCAATAGAAAGCATACTACGAAGACAGCAGCAATAAGACCGTTGATAGCAAGGCAAATAAACAAGATTCAACTCAAGGACAGTTAGATAATCTTTGGTACGATAGCAAATTCCCACTGGGAAGTTAAGTTTTGTACAAAACAGAGGTTAGCCGACCGTTCATGAGCACAAACCACTAGAGGATTGTTAGGTATTCTTTCGCTAGATAGCATGGATTCCTTAGGGGAAGTAAGGTATGTTGCCGAGCTAAGGATTACTAAGCAATTCATTGGTGGAATCTTCAAAGATACAAGACTTCCAGTGTTCCAATTCGCACTCTTCGCATTCGAGCACTGAGGGGAACGAAAATCCGAAAATACGTCAACGGTGAGTGCCACATCAACCGGGGAACGAAAATCCGAAAATAAAATACATCATTAAGACCGGGGACTACATAGAGTAGAAACAAGTTGTACAAGATAGCCACAAGTAATGGAAATTTTCTTTCAGCATAGCAAATGCTTATGTATTTTTTGAAAATAGAGGAATAAAATGAAATCCTTTTGTTTTTATCTTATTTCTTGTATGAACGATGAGCTAACTTTGTCATTTGAAAGTTAAACAAGTACTTCAAATGTTAGTGTCATAATAAATAGGATATGTCCTCTTCAAGAGCACCGTAAACATAAGAGGGTCCTCTCTTATAAAAACCCTCATGTTAAAGGGTGGGTTCCAAAAGAATCTATGACCGGAATCGGAAATGCCACCGGGGAAAAATACACCCGAAGTCGCATATAAAAAGGATGCAAAAAGTAAATTTGCGCAAATATAGAAACCCTCACATAAAAAGGGATAATGTTCAGAACTAAAATGCTTCGAGGAAAACGCAACCGAAACCACACATAGTAAAGCGCGAACAGAAAATCGTGTGCATAATTCTTAAGCAAGTGCAAAATATGTCTCAACAAAAAGCAAAGACTTGCATGAATATTCAAACGAAAGTAGGAATCAAACGATACTTGAGAAAAAATATGTCTTTATTTAGAAGAACGTGCCAAAACGGTAAAAGTACAAAATGGAAAAAAGAAAAGAAAAGAAAAGATAAACTGCAGTGCCTCCGGAACCAGGAGGAAAAGAAGTGTCCGCATTCATGGGAGATGTAGGCAAGTCTACTGATAGCTTGACGTTTTCCCTAGTTTGATCTTCAACATCGTCACCTTCAGATCCCTTTTCAGTTCCCAAAAACTCGGAACCAGAACCAGAAGCATCAGACTACGTCGGGAGTCCATTTTTAGCAGCCAACTTAAGATCTCGGGCATTAGCTATTTCGGTATCAAAGTCAATGATACCAGTTTTGTCCTCTTATAAGGTTATTCTCCTCATGTTGTACATGGAATAGATTTTTTCAACAACAAGGGAAGCCGCTCATGTCACGACCCCAAATCAACAAGGGCCGTGATGGCGCCTATCGTGAAACTAGGCTAGCCTTCTAACACAGTGAAATCAACATTTTTCTGTTTTATAGAAATATAAACTCATAAACTAATAAAGATCCACTTTTAAGACAAATTCAACAAGTATAACAACCAAGACAAAACAATCTAAACCGCCCCCAGACTTCGGTAGTCAACTGTCATGAGCATCTAGTATAGAAAAATACAAAGTAAAAAAATGTATCTTTGCCACTAATACAGGTCCAAAATATCAAAAGTCTAGGAATAGGAAGGGAAGGAAGGTTAGCCGTGGACGCTGAGCAGCTACCTCGATCCCTGGTCAACTCCGAAGCATACGAGAAGTTAACTAGTGAGTTGGTCCGGTACCTGGATCTGCACACAGAGGTGCAGGGAGTAACGTGAGTACGCCAACTCAGTAAGTAACCAAAGTAACTAAAAACTTGAGTGCAGTGACGAGCATTTTATAAATCATATCTTTGTGAAAACAGTAGTTCAACTTTTTGTTAGAAAAGCTCAGTATAAAGAAGAGTGAGAAAAATAATAAAATCCACAATGTATCCACCTTTCAGCACAATATCACTCATAACAAGGTATCTCAGTCACCCATGTCTCCACTATCAGTAAGCCATGCTCTCACTAAGCACTCTCACTCAACAAGTACTAGATATCCACTCAACTGTTGCAGTGTGCAGCCCAATCCAATACATATATATACATATATTGATGCGGCGTGCAGCCCGATCCATATAACATACGCTGCGGCGTGCAGCCCGATCCATATAATAGTCGACTGTGCTCACTGGGGTGTACAAACTTCGGATGGGCTCCTACAGCCCAAGCACTATGTTGCTGCGGCGTGCAGCCCGATCCAATATATATATTGTTGCGGCGTGCAACCCAATCCAATATATAATATATATTGTTGTTGCGGAGTGTAGCCCGATCCATACTATCCTCACATACTCGGCTCTCAGCCTCACTCAGTCATCCTCACCAGCCACTCGGGCAACTCATCTCAACTCACGGGACTCAGCCCAAAATACCTCTCAGAGTTTCAAAAACAGTGTGATAATAGTGAAAATAACATTAAGTAGAAAACATGACTGAGTTCACAAATATTCTATCAGGATAGTGTGAGAATAGTGTAAAAACACCTCTGAGGGTCTAAACAGATTGGCACAAGGCCCCAAACATGGCTTACATCCCATAAACAAGTATAAGTCTCTAAAATACAGGTTATTTCATGGTTTCAAATCAATTATACGGCTTAAAAGTCGCTACGGGGTGGACCAAGTCACAATCCCTATCGGTGCACGCCCACACGCTCGTCACCTAGAATGTGCGTCACCTCATTTATCAAAACAATGTAAAATACTGGGGTTTCATCCTCAGGTCTAGAGTTACAATCGTTACTTACCTCAAAACAGTCCAAAAACTACTCCGCGATGCTCTTGCCCCTCGAATCGGCTCCCAAATGCTCCGAGTCTATCAAAATCATATTTACAACATCAAAATATGCTAGGGAAACGAAACCCAATCGAAACTATCAAACTTAGGCACAATTCCCGAAATTGGCCAAACCCGACCCCGGGTCCCACGTATCGGAACTCAATAAATTTACACCATAAGGATCCTCTTCCTCCCACGAGTATATACATACCAAGAACACTGAAATCGGAGTCCAAATGACCCCTCAAATTCTTATTTTAAGGTCTCTTAAACTCGAGCCCTAATTACCCATTTTTGCACTGATTTCCCCCAAATTTCCACCACTAATCAGACCTTTAATCACATATAAACGAGTTTAGAGTCCAAAAACCTTACCTCGATGATGAACTATTGATTTCCCTCTTCAAAAACCCTTCAAAATCTTCAAACCCGCATGAAAATGGTGAAAGCAAGACCAAAATTCGCTAAGGACCCTTTTTATACTTTCTGCCCAGGGATTTCCGCACCTGCGGCCAAAATCTCGCACCTGCGGACCCGCACCTGCGGTCCCAGGTGTGCACCTTCGAAAAACCACTTAAAGTCCAATCTCCGCATCTGCGACGCCATTTCCGCACCTGCGACTCCGCAGGTGCGGTCCCACGTCCGCATGTGCGGTCCCTCGCTGAGTTGCCCAATTTCTGCATCTGCGTAGTCCTGTCCGCTTCTGCGGGGCCGCACCTGCGGCTCCCCATCCGCAGGTGCGGTCACACCAGAAAAATGACACCAGTAGCTATTTTGCAGCAAATTCCAAGTCCAAACCTCCGTTAACCATCCGAAATCAATCCCGAGCCCCTTGGGGCCCCAGCCAAAAATACCAACACGTCCCTTAACCTCATTCAAACTTAGTCGAGCCTTCCGAACACCAAAAACAACACAAAAACACAAAAATCACATCAAATTCAAGCCTATGAACTTTGAAATTTCTAAACTTCACCAAAGATGCCGAAATCATCCAAAACACACTCGATTGATCTGAAATTTTGCACGCACATACAAAATGAAACTACGAACATGTTCCAACTTCTGGAATTCCATTCCGACCCCTATAGACTATTTTCCACTGCTGACCGGAAGTCACCAAAAACTAACTTTCGCCAATTCAAGCCTAATTCCACACCGGACCTCCTAACTACATTCTGAACACACTCCTAAGTCCCAAATCACCTAACGAAGCTACCCGAGCCATAAAATCTATATTCTGAGATGGTTTACAAATAAGTCAATTCCCGGTTGACTTTTCCAACTATAAGGCTAATTTAGGAGACTAAGTGTCTCAATTCTCACTACAATCATTCCGAACCCGAGCCCACCGACTCCAACATATCATAAACAGTATAAACAATTCATAACAAGGCAAAAATAGGAATAACTGTGCAAATCCTACGGAACGACCGGCCATGTCGTTACAGCTCGGCGCTTAAGTTCTTCTTTGAGTTGGGTAACCTCGCCAGAAAGGCTCTCATGGGCAGACCTAACAGATCTAAGGCTAACATCAAGGTCAAGGAAGGTAGAACTAAAGAGACTATTGTGCTCGATAGTTTTCTTGTACTTCTCTTCCAACTGGGCATGTTTCGCAATCACAACAGCAAGCTCTACGATTTTGGAGTTCAAGGCTGCTTCTAAGTCAGTCACTTTTTCGGCAGTAATAGCCTCGCGCTCGGTTGCAGCAAGAACGGTGTCTTGGACTTCGGCCCATTTGGCCTTGGCTTTATCAAACCTAACCCTCAGCGGACCAATTTCTTGGCTAAGGGGTACCACTTCTTGCTCGCTTTGCTGCAAACGAGCCTCCAAAACATTGGCCTCAGTAGATTTGTTTCCAGTTTTGAGAGGCGGAGAACAGTTTGGTCTTGTTCTATCAAAAGCTGATTCTGTTCAAAAGTAAGTTCCTCCTTCTCACGAATCAACCTCTGGAGACCCTTACAAGCAAGAAAGTTGTCCTACAAAACAAGAAAGATTAAAACTTAGAATATAATCATACAAAAATAGAAGAAGTAATGAAGGAAGAAAAGAATGTACCGCTGCAGCTTATGCATGGCGTTGTTCAACAAGCACTCTCTCGAGAGCGCATGAATCTTTTCCCAGTCTTTTTCTGAAGCCAAATGTTTCATGTAATTAGCAAGTTCCACTGGCCGAGATAGCAAGTTGCATCTGGTGGAAACCGAAAGAGTAACGTTCCTTCTCCTTTGTGGATCGAAGGGTCAACATAATTTTGCCCCAAATTCCCATTAACTGGGGACTGTGGAAGAGAAACACCTTCTTCATTGTCAGGTGCGCCCGATCGAGGTGATGTGGCAACTTCTGGTGGAAGAGTGGATGAAGATGGAAGTGATGTAGCAATTGCTGGTGTTGGTGAATATGGAGATGAAGCTGATGGAGTTGAAGAGTGAGAAGCAACTGCATCAAATGCAGTGCTGGCTATTTGATGCTCGCCAACCAAAGATGGAAAGGACACGATACTCAGCCCCGTAGAACCGGTTACAACAATTGGAGCCCAAAAATGGGAGTTGGCATTTTCCACCAAATCAAATTCTCCCCACAGTGCCGATACATCGTCTTCAGTTGCTGTAACTATCTCAGCAGGTCGAGCATCTTGTTGAGATGATGAGGATTGTCGCCTTCTATGTAGAGAAGCTCCCTCTTCACTAGCTTCTTCATCATCATCAATTATCACAATGTTTATGCCCGGCCTAGAAGGAGGATCAGTCATCATTGCCATCGGAGATGGCTCGGGGGCATAAGTCTTTGCTCTCTTATTCTTTTCCCCCGGCGCGAAGGAACATCTTCTCTTTGGTTTCTTATCCTCTGGCTGAGGACTCCGTAAAGAAGTGTTCACGCCCGAAACAGGCCAAGAGATACCTGTTCGAGTAAGTGCTTCTTGAAATAGCCCCGATGTGTCAGTAGGATCGGCTAAAACGTCCTCATCAAGGACAACAACAGCGCCCGTAGGTAAATCTAATTTCGGGAACAAGTCAGAAAGGTTTAAACATGTTATCCATATACAAAAAGAATGGAAGCAAGGTAAATTAAAATTACCATGATTTTTGGCCTTCCACACGTATTTAAGGGCCAGTTCTTTCCACAAATGAGTTTTGGGTGCCGTGACGTCCAAGATCTTCTGAAACCACCGGTGGCATCTATCGAGTTGCTGAAACATTCAAAGGGTAGAGTTGATACGGCCATAAAAGAATATCTAGTAAAAAGAAATACTAAACAAATAGCTTACAAGTGAGGTTCCAAGCGACCAAAAAGGATGAAGCCGTTGTTGGAATGATGTCATTCGTGGCAATTGCAACGTACCATTCCATCCACCCACAGTCGTTGTCATCATTCATGCTAGACAGTAAAGCGTGGTGACCACGCTTGCAGATGTTTATCATTCCCTCACGGGAGATTTTGGGAGAATAGATTCATCATATGAGCTAAGGTTAACTCCTCTCCAGTTTCCCGGCACAAACGTCGAAGGCAGGCGATCCTCCTCCACACTGAAGGACTTACTTGTGCCAAACACACCTGGTAGCGAAGGCAACACTCAGCAATCACGGAATCAAGCTCTCCTCTAAAAAAAACGCACCCAAAGTAGAGGATACGTGAAAAAGTATGTAAAACCTCCCTTGGGAAGTATCACTCGCCCCGATAGATCATGAGTAATGATATCCACATCATGGCAGCGACAATCCTCCTTCACAACAAGAATAATGGAAGGACGAATGGAAGAAGGGTACTTACTAACAGACCATGTACGAGGGTTACCCATAGGAAATTTCTCTTCAAAGTACTTTGTGGTACTAAGTCTTCTTGGGATGATCGAACCTACCGTTGGAGGAACATAGTCCTCAATTTTGTTCTTGTTCTTTGTGGAACCGGCACGCTTGGAGGAAGAAGCCATTGAAAGAGAAGAAGGAGAAGGTTTTGTGTTTGACGAGAATTAGATAAAGGATGGAAAATAAAGATGCAAATCAGAAGCTCAAGAAATTACGAAACACAAAGGAAAAGAATGTTGCGTATAAGAAAATCTTGGAGGCTAAATTCATGACCATGATTACCTCGATAATCGGCATAAGTTGTGCTAAATCATGGGATGACACGCGTTCGGGGCATTAAATACGGAGAGACGTGTGTCTAATCAACTGTTAGAAACCTTCAGATGGAGTTATAGTAATTCTCGCCAAAAAGGTATTTCTACCAACTTCCCGATAACACAAAGTTATGTCACCGAAAAACAGGGGGACTATCTGTATAGGGTGAAATATGATATGACATGTGATCGTCTAAAGGGGGGACACCTGGAACCCAATACGAGGATGACCGAAGATCGAACGCAGCCATTCCGCTTGTCACCGGAAAGGATAACGTTTCATAAAAGTGTATTAGATGCTCTGTGTCCGGTAGCATTTAATAGGAAAAATTCTTCAGCATTAAGAGTGATGTCCCGTTACAAAGAATTTGGAATTTATGTTTCACCATTACTTCTTCATCATTGACCCTCATAATTGACATTAAAGAGGGATACGATCCTAAGACCTCCTTCCCTAGACATGGCTATAAATAGTAAGCTCAGTTATTATTGTAGAGGACATGAATTTTCTGATTAAACTTACACTACATTTTATACAAAGCTTAATACAATCTTACTTTCTTGTTTATTGATCTCATCATTGTTGTGCCCGGAACCGTGTTCCCAGAATTGTCATCTCTGTTGTTTCATCTACATTCTAAGGCTAAGTATTGTATATTTCCTCAATTACTGCATTATTTCAGGATCGAATTAGTTCATTTGTCTAGAAACCACGTATAAGTTCAACTGTATTGTTTTACGGGTAAAACTATTTTGACTAAATATGAAATTTATTCAAGAAAGAGAAATATCTTTTGCCACTTACTAAGATATTCTTAAAACTACTTACCTCAAACATGTCATTTGTTATAGTGATTGCAAATAAAGTACAAAATTTAATGTTAAATAGTTTCAAATACAAAATAATGTCATTGTTTTGACAATTAAAAATAAAAAAATATAAGACAAAATTTAAACAGTTAAGTAGCAAAATTAATTAAGCGGGATATATTATGTTAGTGATAGCATAACTATATGTGAATGGTTGTACTGTATCGTTTGATGAATACAGTGTTTGGATAGATTGTATCGTTTGTCGTTGTTTCATGATATCGTGCACCAGTTGTATTGGTCAAAAAATAGATATTACACGTGTAATATATTAGATGGCGAAGCAAGATACGGAGCAATGGAAAAGCGACAACTGGATGGGCGTTTAGAAAGAGGCACGAAACAAAGAGGTACGGGGTAAAACACTTACGAGATGATTAGAAGCATGAGCTCCGATCTATTTGAGGAGTTGAAGAGACACAATCAAAATGAACCAGGGCTGAATAGAGGGAAGATTCATAGATCTTCAATTAATGAGTTAAACGTTACAGAATCTTCACGCAACAGTTACGATTACCTATTGTAACGTTTCATTAATGGTATAAATATTCATTAATGCTCAATAATAAAGAGGATTAGACGTTATACTAAGAAATTCCCTATAAAAGGGAATAAGATCCCACTTGTATGGATACGTTCTGATCATTGTTGAAATATACTTTACATTCTTGAGCTTTTATTATTTTTCCTATTCTAAAGTTCTTATTTCCATCATTGTATTAGTTAATTCTCTTGATTATCAGAAGCCCGAGTACTTCTTAAAATAGCTTTGGCTAAGGATCTAATTCTTTGGTTAAACAAATTGATTCCGTTACCGAGAACCTGATAATCCTTTTTTGCATTCCTGAATTATCTTTACCGAATCATGTCGAACACCAATGATAACTACCAACAGGCAACTGGAACTCCAACTCCATCGCCTCAGGGAACCCCACGAGGTTCAAGGGAACACTCCCTGGAAAGATCCACTACTCACAACAATGACCAGCTTGGAAATGAACAAACATTAGAGCAAGACACTGTGAAGCAAATAGTTGCTGAATATATGAATGAAGCTCTCCAGGCTTCCGTGAGGGGACTACCAACTATACCACCAACGCCTCCTCCAAACAATACTGTAACTGTGGAAAATTCACAATCTGGACTAGCTAATTCCGAAAGTAGAGGCACTCCAAACGAATCTCTCAGAGGGAGACCAGGTATGACTAGTAATTCAGATTTACAATCTTTAATACTAACCTTGCAGAAACAGGTGAAGGAACAAAACGATCATATCGATCAAATTCATGGCGTATCACATGTCATCAAAGGGATTGATATTGACAAATATTCTCAACAACCATGGAAGCCAAGTGCTGCACCCTTGCCGATTCCCAACAAATTCAAAATGCCCGATATACCAAAATATGACGAGACAATTGATCCACGTGACCATGTCA
Organism: Nicotiana undulata; assembly: GCA_005239495.1. NCBI lineage: Eukaryota > Viridiplantae > Streptophyta > Magnoliopsida > Solanales > Solanaceae > Nicotiana > Nicotiana undulata. The sequence continues at coordinate 100,103 of ML275439.1, read as the reverse complement.
CTGCATTCACCATAGGAGTAAAAGGCAACGACCTAACCAAGCAAGAAATCGAGTTCGTGCTGGTTAAAAAGTTCGGGGAGACGCTTACTAAAGGAGCACTAACGTGGTACTCTCTCTTACCTGAAAATTCTATTGACTCTTTTGCTGAGCTTGCAGGTTCATTTATACAAGCACATTCCAGTGCACAAAAGTGGAAAAAGAATGGAAGATATATTCAAGGTAAAACAGGGAGATACAGAGTTGCTTCGTGAATTTGTAGACAAGTTCCAACGGGAAAGGATGTTGTTACCAAGAGTACCTGACAATTAGGCAGCTATGGCATTTGCGAGCTATCTGAACGAAAAAGGTTCTGAAGCTACGAGGAGACTCAAAGAAAGTCTGCGGGAATTACCAACCATGACGTCGCATGATATTTATAATAGGTATAGTACCAAATTACGAATTGAAGAGGATACCATAGCTCAATCAAAAGCAGAAGAAAGGACAAGTTCTAGACGCTCTGAATCAGAGAGGAGGACTGGTAAAAACAAGTACGAACCATATATGGGACCTTCGGGACGAGAAGCTCGTTCCAAATTTGAAAACACACGGCCTGATCACAGACCGTCAAATAGAGATTCAAGTTCGTTATCATCAAGATTTAGAAAGGATCGAGATAAGCGACATAGAGGCAATAACACAAATGCAGAATTGGAGACTATACCTTCAATGTAAGTACTTCCGAGTTAATTACAGTATTAAGAAATATGGGTGATAAAGTTCGATGGCCCAAGGATATTAGATCAAATCCAAACAGAAGGAACCCAGACTTCTGGTGTGAATTCCATAATGACCACGAGCACAGAAAATCAAAATGCAGTTACTACAAGGTGAGGTAGAACACTTATTAAAACAAGGCTATCTAACAGAATTGTTTAGTGAAAAAGGTAAGCATGCATATATGAAGAACATGCAGGAGCCCCCAAAACCACCATCTCCGAATAAAACAGTAAATGTGATAAACGGAGGAGAAGAGGTTAATGGCTATATTGCAGCAAGAAAGACGACGAAGTTCACAGTAACCCACGGGAAACAGACTCGTGAAACCTTGGAGGCCGATAGTATATCATTTGACGATGCAGATGCTGATGGATTATTGGTCCCATATAAAGATGCACTGATAATATCTTTACTTATACATGACACTAACGTGAAGCGAGTATTGATTGATCCAGGTAGCTCGATAAATATCATTTTACTAAGAGTTGTGGAGGAGATGTTAATGGGATACCGTGTAATTCCAAAAGCACATTCCCTATCCGGATTCGATAAATCTACTGTCATAGCAAAGGGAGAAATTGAGCCGAGTACTTATGTAAAAGGCGTCGTCAAAGAAACAAAATTTCAAGTTAATGATACAAACATGGCCTATAATGTAATTATGGGAAGGCCAAGGATTCACGACATTGACGTTATACCATCTACTCTACACCAGGTTATCAAATTCCCTTCAAAATATGGAATTCAGCAGATTCGAGGTGATCAACAAATTTCGAGGAATATCAATTCAGTGATACACTCGAATAAAAAAAGAAGCGGAGGAATAACTAAAAGATACGGGAGCAACTCAAACAGATACGGGGACAAATGATAAAGATAAGGTGAATCAAATCACCACGGAGGTTGCATCAAAACATACAGACTCTAGGCCCGATGTTATTCAAGAACCAGAAGATAATGAAAACATAAAGATAACTACTTAAGAGCTCGAAGTTGTTCCATTGTTCGAACATAAGCTGGAACAAAGAATCCACATAGGAGCAAGTCTAAACCCGGTCAGAAGAGGTAAGTTAATTGAATATTTGAAATCTAACGCAAATTGTTTTGCATGGTCCCATTCAAATATGACAGGTATAACCCCATAGGTGATGACTTATAAATTGAATGAAGACCCATCATTCGTACCTGTTAAACAAAAAAAAAGGAAGCATGGATCATTCAAAAATCAATTGATCGATGAAGAGGTACAACAACTCTTAAAAATCGGTTCAATACGCGAGGTAAAATATCCCAATTGGTTAGCTAACACTGTAGTAGTACCCAAAAAGAACGGTAAGTGGAGAGTCCATGTAGATTATACTATTTAAATAAAGCATGCCCAAAGGATTCATTTCCTTTATCGTACACAGATCAAATGATTGATGCCACTGCATGTCACGAATTATTAAGCTTTCTAGATGCATATTCTGGTTACAATCAGATAAAAATGGTTCCCTCAAACGAGGAAAAAACTTCCTTTATTACAAACATGGGGACTTACTGTTACAAAGTTATGCCTTTTGGCTTGAAAAATGCGGGAGCCACGTATCAAAGGCTGGTGACCAAGATGTTCCAGGAACATCTAAGGAAGACAATGGAGGTATTTATTGATGACATGCTGGTGAAGTCAACACAAGTTGAAGACCATTTCCAACATCTTTCGACTACATTTGAAATCCCCGCAGGTATAATATGAAACTAAATCCAGAGAAGTGCGCCTTTGGCGTCGAATCAGGTAAATTTTTGGGTTTTCTCGTATCAAATAGAGGCATCGAAGTAAATCCTGCTCAAATTAAAGCTATTGAAGAAATACCTAATATACTCACGAGTAAAAAAGAGGTTCAAAGGCTGACAAGTAGGATCGTGACTTTAGGAAGATTCATTTCAAGATCTTCAGAGAAGAGTTTTAAGTTCTTCTCAGTACTAAAGAAGCAGAATAAGTTCGAATGGACTGAAGAATGCCAGCAAGCCCTCAAAAATTTGAAGGCTTACCTATCAAATCCTCCCCTATTATCCAAATCAAAGGAAAGGGAAATGTTGTATATCTATCTTGTTGTTACAGAAGTAGCTGTAAGTGCAGTCCTAGTAAGGGAAGACAAAGGTAAACAATCTCCTATTTACTATGTAAGTAAATCTCTATTGGATTCTGAAACTAGATACCCCCATCTAGAAAAACTAGCTTTGGCTCTAGTCATGGCGGCTAGGAAATTGAGACCATATTTTCAATCTCATCCAATTTCTGTTGTAACTTCATATCCTTTAAGAAATATCCTGCATAAACATGAACTTTCAGGCAGATTGGCTAAATAGGCAATAGAACTAAGCGAATATGACATCGTTTATCAACCTAGGACAACAATAAAGTTTCAGGTCTTAGCTATTTTTTCGCAGGTTTTAATACCAAAATAATTCTTGAAGTAGAAAAGGAATTACAGATTTTTACCGGAGCTAATCTAAGAACATTGACTTTATTTACTGATGGTTCTTCTAATGTCAAAGGAACCGATTCAGGGATAGTTTTGATACCACCTTCGGGTGAAAAGATAAGGCAAGCTATTAAATGTTATCCTATCACTTACAATGAAGCGGAGTATGAAGATACCATTGCAGGACTTGAGTTAGCACGAGAACTCTTGATAGATCAAATCGTGATCAAGAGTGACTCTCAACTGGTGGTGAATCAGATGCAGGGGACTTACACCGCTAGAGAAACTCGAATGCAACAATATTTGGAAAAGGCACGGGACCTAGTGAGGCAATTCCAATCCTGGAAGATCGTACAAATACCCAGAGAAGAAAACATAGAAGTAGATGCGTTAGCTAACCTCGCATCAATAACAGATGTAACGAGTGAAGAAAATGCTATTGTAATACATTTATTTCATTCAGCAATCGACCAAGACCAGAATGAGGTAACGTTTAATAATTTAACCTGGGATTGGAGAAACGAAATTGTAAATTTTTTGCAGTATGGCACCATTCTTGAAGATAAGAAAGAAGCTCAAGCACTTTGATGAAAGGTTGCACGGTATTGTCTAGTTCGTGATACTTTATATCGCAAAATGTTTGGTGGTCCTCTAGCAAGGTGCCTCGGACCTAATCAAATTGAGTACGTGATGAAAGAAGTACACGAAGGAAGTTGTGTAAACCACACATGTGGGAGGTCTCTAGTTAAGACTCTAATTAGAGCGGGATACTATTGGCCTAAGATGGAAGAAGACGCTGAAAAGTTCATAGCTAAATGTGATAAATGTCAGCGTTATGCTAATAACATGCATCGACCCGCATAATTATTACATCCGGTTGTATCCCCTTGGCCATTTATAAAGTAGGGGATGTATATAGTAGGACATCTACCCCAAGCTAAAGGAAAGGTACGATTCTTACTTGTATTAAAAGATTATTTTTCAAAATGGGTAGTGGCAGGTGCTTTTAAACAGGTGCGAGAGAAAGAAGTGAAAAGCTTCATTTGGCGAAATATCATATGTCGCTTTGGTGTCCCAAAATATCGTATGTGATAATGGCCCACCTTTCATAGGCTCACAAATCACGGAATTCTTCCAAAGCTGGCAAATCAAACGTATCACTTCTTCACCATATCACCCCATGGCTAATGGACAAGATGAATCAACGAATACGATTATCATCAACAATTTGAAGAAACGATTAGAAAAGTCAAAAGGAAATTGGCCTGGAGAGCTACCAGGAGTATTAAGGGCTTATAGAACTACAACAAAAACAGCCACGGGAGAAACCCCATTCGCACTTGTCTACGGTTCAGAGGCCCTAATACTAGTGGAAATTGGTGAACCACTTACAAGATTCACATTAGCAACAGAAGATTCAAACAACAACGAGTTGAGAACAAATCTGGATTTACTTGAACAAAGGAGAGAAGTCGCTTTTATTTGCATGGCAGCTCAAAAGCAAATTATAGAGCGGTACTACAACAGAAAAGCTCACCTCAGATATTTTAAAATTGGGGACTTTGTTCCTCAAAAAGTTTTTCAATCAACAAAGGAGGCTGGAGCAGGAAAGTTAAACCCAAATTGGGAAGGACCCTATAAAGTGCGCGGTATTGCTGGAAAAGGTGCTTATGAGTTGGAAACCATGGATGACAGGATCTTACCAACAAGTTAGAATATTGTTCATTTGAAGTAGTACTATTTCTAAGCAAAAGGAGTACCCACGGTCAGGTATCATTACATACGATTTTATTTAGTACAGTTGAAATTATACTAACAATTTTAGATGATAGACAAAAAGCTAACCCATACCAAATGATGATATTAGACCTGAATAGACACGAGGAAGTAACTTAATTCCCGGTCTAGGGTTACAACCTTTCTGATAGAAATTCAAAGGATTAAGCAGTCATCATCTAAACTATATAACTTTGAGTCCCATATGTTTTTCCTTTTCAGGAAAAGAACCATAAGGAAGGAATATTCAAGTGCTCGAGATTTAATACTTCAAAGCTCAAACACTTGGGGGACTATATAATATGGAAGGCAAAGAAGACTAGCAAAGAGTCAGAGCTCAAGCCTAAAGATCTATTTTACCCAACAAGTCAAAAGTTACGAGCGAAGTCAAAGAGCAAAAAATGCAAGCCTGATTCAGAAACCTACAAAAAACATACTCGTGAATGTAAATAATTGTGTAGGTTAAAGGCAATTTAGTTACGAGTTAAAATTTATACCCTTCTATTTATTCAAATCTGTTGTAAAAAAAAACAGTTACGAAAGAGTTATAGACGATACTTGAACACATGTAAAGTATTACGAAAGTTCAAATAATACAAATACTTTCTTTACCCAACACTACTCAAAGGAACATGTGAATTCCTATCTCTTTTTTGTATATTTAAACCATTAGGAAGTTGACACGTCTTCTTCATTAAGTGTCATTTATAAAAAGGCCCTATTTTATAAATCGTGTTTATTTCAAAAAGACACGAAAAATCAAAAGCATTTTTATCCAAACACTTAGAGTAAAACAAAAACTCTAAAAACACAACGTTGAGCCAAGAAACTTAAATATTGATATTATACGACGGTTGAAACTAAGTATGAACTTAGTCCAAACCAAACTTGTTTATACAAAATTGCCCTAAAATTGTCCTTGGGGACTTACCCAAAAACTTTACCCCCAAATGGGACCAGGGGTAAAAATCACCAATTGTTTCTCCATTTTTTTAAAAAAAGAAGGGGTTAACAAGCACTTTCACTTTTCACTAGGGGGATTATCTTCAACACCAGAAGGAGCAGTTTGAGATGGCAAGGGTTGAGCAGCAACTTCACCAGGTACCATCTCATCACCTGTGGGAACCTCAACCTCAGGTGATGAGAAACTTTGACTTTGCCGAGACCTTTCAATTGTTTCCTTAGTTTTATAAATTTCAGCTTGTAAATCATAGTTTCCTGGCCTACTTCCGTTAGTGTATGAAGACATGCATTCAAGTAAGACGAACTTACATCAACAACTGCTTTATCCTCGAGAGCTTCATAATCCTTCTCCCATTGGTCAACTTCTGCTCTCAAATCATCCCTTTCAATCAAAGCAACATCATAGGAAGCTTGTAAAGGAGTAAGGGATCTCCCCAGAAGCTGAACCTTGCTAGAGGATTCACGGAAGTCTTCTTGAGTTTGAGTGAGCGATTGAACGAGTTCTCCAGCATAAGCCTCCTTCTGGTTTAGCATATCCTTTAAGCTTCTTATTTCCTCATAAGCACGAGAGAGTTGTTCCGGAAATGAAGATTCCAGGAGATTCTTGTCCTTGCCTGCTTGATTTGATGAAGCTTTCTCAATGGTTAACTCTGCTGCTATCACTCTCACCTGCTGCTCTATGGTACATTTTTCCTCCTCTACTACTTCCATGTCAAGTTGAAGGCTCTCAAATTGTTCCTTCTAGTTATCTGCCTCGGTATGGTAGTCATTCATCAACTGCTCCGTATGCACAATCCTTTTCAACATCTCTATGCCAATGAGGTTGATCTACAAAAAAAAAGGAAAATTTGATACGGTAAAGGCTAGTTTTTCAATAAAAAAAGAAAAGAAAACGTGAAGTGTACCTTCAAAGATGAGTGTACAATATCATTCATCCATGTCAGGGAGCTATGACTTTCCAACTTTGACTTTTCAACCGGGTCGATCAAAGGCTTCAACCATACATCTGCCTGACCTGATTTCTTTAAGAGGCTACCTTCCGCAGGAACCTCGATCATAACTTGCTTCATCACCCCCATTACTAGAAGACCCTACTTCGAAAATAGAAAGCATGGTAGTAGGGGTAGATGAAGGAGCCACGGGTGGCACAGGCGGGGTAACAGAAGCGGAAACAGGCACGGTAAACTGATGTTCCACTGGAGCAGATGGGGGAAAGATGGCAAGAGGCGCCTCCTCAGAAATTGAGCCAAAACCTTTATGGAATAATTGTTCAACTGACTCATTGGTTGCAGTAGGAGTTTCTTCCTTAGAGTACACAGGGGTAGAATTATCAGGCTCAGGCACGGGAGATGGACCATAAAGGGGAGCATACTCGTCATCAGACACGACTCTTCTTCTTGCTTGTGGCCTACGTACCAACGAGCCTTCCTCCTGCCCCTCTTCATCTTCTACGGCTTGGGTCCTATCCACCTTCCTTTTTGATGATGAAGAGCCTAAGATGATTTTTTGATCCTTGGACAAAGAGAGCTTCGAAGTAGTTATAACAGCAGCAGTGATACCACGTACGGGAAACCCTAATAAACAAAAAGGGATCCGAGAAGTTCAAAAAAAGAGTGAAAAGGAAACGTAAAAAAAAACCTACCATGGGTTTTTACTTTCCAACCAAACCTAGCAGAAAGGTATTTCCGAGACCTTTCTTCCATTGGATAAATCGACAACAATTTTTCTACCCAACCACGGAAACCAAAAATCTCAATGACAGTTCCCATGGTTGCTGAAAAAAGACAAAAATAGTCACGACACTGGACATTTATCAAGATAAGGAAATAAGTGAGTAAATAAAACTTACGTGCAAAGATCCACTTCACAGGGAAGGGCAAATTTTCTTCACCTACTAATCCACTTGCAGGGGCAGCAACAAACCTGGCATACCATCCTTGGTCTTTATCATCATCAGGGATGACTAAAACTCTCTTACTTCTAGCCACGAGAGTAAAAACTCCTTGGCGGAATAACTTGGGAGAGTAAAGATGGATAAGATGGTAAAAGGTAAAAGGAAGTGAAGCCATGTTAGTCAAGTATCTACGGAATGCTACTGCCCTCCAGATGAGAGGACCGATTTGTCCCAAACACACGTTAAAAAATCGACAAAACTCTATAATGACTGGGTCAGTGGGAGGCTTGAAACCTAAAGTAAAAGGGTAAGTATATACAAAAGAATAACCAGCTTTGTAAGAAGTTATTCTTTGATTTTCATTGGGGACCAAGACCGGGAAATCAAATTTCCAACAACAGTCTTTGCGCACAAGAGAAATCAAACCCTCAGTGATTTTAGTAGGGTAAAGATCAGCGCGATCATAAGACGTCATGGAAGTAACCTTGTTTTTCATGGCTTCACTATCGTTTATAAAAGAAAATTCAGCGGGTACGATTTCATCTACCTTTGGTTCACGAAGCGGTTCACTGAATTCTATACTCTTAGAAGAAGATTTGTGAGAAGAAGAAGCCCTAGCCCTAGAAGAAGATCGAGTAACATTAGCCCTAGAAGTTGGTGAGGGAGTGATGTTACGTTGAGATGAAGATCCTCTAGAAGGTGTTGAACCTAAACTCCTTAATCTACCACCCTTCTTCTCCAAATCGGAACAGAAGAAGGAGATAGTTCATCGACTATTATGACTTTTTTGGGGTCTTGGTTTGAAGAAGACATAGTTGCATGAAAGAAGAGCTTGCAAGTAATAAAAGAAAAATGGAAGTTTTTCGTAGAAGCAAAAGTCAAAATGGGGTATTTAACCGTAAAAAAATGGCAAACAATTATGTGAATGTCATTATTAAAACTGTCATTTCGTGACTGATACAGCCGCAAAAAGCCCTAAGATACGCTGAGGAATTGCAGAACCAATCCGAATCTCCACATGGCACGTGCATTTAATGTAAGTGACAAACGACGTATACGTTCAGAGGCAGGTGCAATGGCATGAGTAAAACGGCGACAAAAAATTCCCGCCATAGATGAGTGTCCACTTACCAAATATTTAATTGATAAATAAATGGTAAGTGGAGGGACTATATGTATTGGTAAAAAATAGATATTACACGTGTAATATATTAGATGACGAAGCAAGCTACGTGGAGCACTGGAAAAACGACATCTGGATGAGCGTTTAGAAAGAGGTATGGAACAAAGAAGTACGGGGTAAAACACCTACGAGATGACTAGAAACATGAGCTCCGATCTATTGGAGGAGTTGAAGAGACACGGTCAAAATGAACCAAGGCTGAATAGAGGGAAGATTCATAGATGTTCAATCAATGAGTTAAACGTTACAGAATCTTCACGCAATAGTTACGATTACCTATTGTAACGTTTCATTAATGCTCAATCATAAAGAGGAGTAGACGTTATACTAAGAAATTTCCTATAAAAAGGAATAAGATCCCACTTGTATGGATACATTGTGATCATTGTTGAAATATACTTTACATTCTTGAGCTTTTATTATTTTCCTCTTCTAAAGTTCTTATTTCCATCATTGTATTAGTTAATTCTCCTGATTATCAGAAGCCCGAGTACTTCTTAAAATAATTTTGGCTAAGGATCTAATTCTTTGGTTAAACACCAGCAAATGAAGAATAAATTTGTAATATTATAATTTTCTTTTGATACATGATAAATTTATTATATAAAAAGGCAGAATAAATGATAAAATAAAATTATTTAATAACAGTGAAGGGTGAGATGAGAGAAAAAGACAAGATAATGATGCAACCACACCAAATCGGTTGTTACATAACGACGGATTTACGATACAATACAATAAAATTTAAGTAACAACTAAAAATAAATATTACATTTAAAATAACAATACGAGACAATACAATAAGTAACTACTATCCAAACAAGGTAATAAAAAGAATGCCAATATCATCATAAAATTAAATTGAAAAGAAAACGGAAGATTTTCTACATACTACATGGTAAAATTAATATACTACTACTCCTTCCTTAAAACAGACAACGTTAAAAATTGTCAAAAACTGTGTAATGGAGCTAGTTGTCGTGGCTCAGCTTCTACTCGGCGCGAGCCCACCGACGGTCTGGTATTAGACTCAGATCACACTACTCAGGTAAAAAACCGATCTAAAACACAAATTTTTATCTACAACTATCGATCTACAAAATTTAACTAACCCAAATTGCATTTACGTTCATCGGAATGGAAATGAATAGGTAAAATACTTTTATTAGATTTACACATTTTATGTATCATGTAATAATGTTTCGATTTATTTGAACAAATTCATATTTTTTTTTATGTTGTAATTACTATGACAGATGAGGAGTTTGATGTTTAAGGATTTGGAGGGATGTTGTTGTGACTGTGAGTGATGGGTCTGTATAAGAACAATACTGAACTTTCTCGAAGAGGAGGACGAAAGTTGAGCCGGTTTTCAAACAACGGATTGCTCTTTTGGGTGTTTTCACTTGCTGTCCTCTGCTTTATCTCTTTCGCTGTTTTTGGCTTAGGGATGCACTTCCATGGTAAGTAATACTATAAAGAAAGCATTTTGGAATTCTTTTCGATTTCAGCACTTCTATCCAAACACGTAACTGTCATTCATTGGTAGTTAATGCTTATCAGTTATTTAAACAGATAATCCGCACCGGCTCATAATTCATTTCATTCTACAGTTCCATATTGCAGTCATATAGTTATTGATAAGACTGAAGCTTATTGCATTTTGGCAGGCCTGTTGTGAAATGGGTAGTTTTCTTTCCATCTTAGGTAGGGGAGGATGTAGTTAAGGACTTTTGGGTTTCATTCAAACCTGGTAGCTTTGGCTCAAACACAACAGAGGCGGATCAAGTATTTAAATTCTGTTGTTTCAACCTTTGAGGTCATAGCATTGAATCCATTATGCTTTTAAAGTTATGTGTTCATATCTACTAGTTATTGCAATTTTGCTGAATTTTTTAACATAAATTTACATTCTGTCCGTGTCGAAAGTATTGGGTTAAGATGAACCTGCTACTACAAAGCTGGATTCTGCCAATCTCGTAACTTTTATTGGGGCTTCGCCCCTGGGTATATGTGTGAAAAAACTGTTAAATAAGTACCAATTGTAATAGAGTTCGAACCGAGTAAATCAAATGGATAGTGGTAGAATTCCGAACTCGGACTCGTGATGTGCAAATCTAGGATCCGCCTCTGATCTTAGGCACATATTTTTTTTTATTGGCCAAACTTCGAGCTATAAGATTTAAACTTGTATGTGCTTATCCTCTAGTGCACTGGATATCTGTATCCTCTAGCGCACTGGATGTTATAATTTATTCATTTAAGACTATAAATATTAGTAAGTTACTGCTGGCAATTGCTACTCTTTCTCGTTGGGCTTTTTACACTTATAGATGAGTAATACTACTGTGAGTATATTTTGGGCAGGCGGCGTCCAAGCAGGGACGGACATAGAGCACACGTTACGGGTTCATCCAAATCCAATAGTTATGGTTCAAACTCTTTATATCTATTAAATTTTTTACTAAATAACTACAAATATTAGATTTTGAATCCTGTAAATCAAATGAACTATGGTAGAATCCCGGACTCGAATCCATAAAGTTCAAATCCTAATCCATTTCTGTGTCCCTGTGGCTGCTTTAACATCCTAGACATTTGTTGGAGGATAGCAGACCTGCTTTACTGAGACTAGCTTCTCATGCTGAAACCATTACTCTTCTTTTAACTATAATATAGAAATCGTTAGAGATATCGTTTGTTTTTTCAATCTAGACTAATCTAGGAGTCTCAAGAGTTTATAAATTCTTTGATAAGCTTTTTCTATGTTTAGATATTATTCAAATCCGATTGTGCTTTGCAGGTAAACTGGAACATGGCATGTTGCCTTGGAGAGAATTACAAGAAGATTATATTGGGCATGATGTCCCTGATCGCCCAACAAAGAAACCCCGGAGGCAGCGTAAGACTCACCTTTACTATGCTCGTATAGACTGTTGCATGAGTTTATGTCATTAATTAGAGAGTTTCCAGCTAGCAGACAATGAGAAGAGCAGTTATATTTGTCCTGGCCAAAATAGATGATAACTGATAATGACATTCTTGTCCACAGTTGTTAATAAGCAGAGAGATACATGTGGAGAACTATAGCTGAGCATTCTCTTTTACCTGTTTGTTTCATGGTTGTGTGGCAATTAAGAGTGATAGTGCAGATCTCTGAGTTGTCTTTATAAATCCTGAAGTACGTCCTTTAGAAACTATGTCGTTAATTACTGTTAATAGCTATCAAAAGGTAAAAAAATAACAATTTCTTACTCCAAATGACAAGGATAAGAAGAAGATGTGCTTCAAACTTCTATGGTTTTCCGGTGTCCACTCTTTGAATGTCTTGTTGTTCCATAATCCAAAATAGCCATAAACTAAGCTAAGCCGTAATATGTACTTTTAATTTTCTTCGTAAATCTACATCAACCACTCAACTACACCTCAATCAACTGGTAACTCTACACAAGGTTGATAAAGCTTATGTAGGTAGGTTTTATTACGAAGCACCTTCCTTTTCAGTCATCTGCAGTGAAATGGCCTTGTTTGGACAAACTGGGAGTAACACATCAAAATGTCTATTGCATATATAGTGATATCACAAAATTACAAAGAAACATAAGTCTCTTTTGGAAAAGGTTCCATGAAATATGGAAAAGGTTGATATGAGGATAAGAATGCCTTCGATAAACCTCTTCTTTGGAGCAAATATTGCCTTCTATACAAGATCATATTATTACCTGTCTTATGTAATCTATCAATGAATTTCGAGGTCAAAGTTCAAAACCGTTTATTTTATTGAGGTTGGTGGCAACCAAAGCTTAAACATGCTTTGGATGTGTTTAATCCAAGTAATTTGGAGTGCGCAGATATGAATTAAAGCTTGCCCCACACAACAAGTTTCGAGCTTTATTCATCCTCTTCACTTCTTTTTCTTGCTCCAAAAGTGCCAAAAAGTATATATTATCACGTGGCTATGCTGAATTCTCATAACTTCTAGAGATCAGTTAGTGAAAGTCTATCCCTTTGTTAACATCAGTTAGGAAATTTGCAAATCCTCATTTCTTTCCTATTTGATTTTTCAGGTTTTTTTCCTTGTGAGGTTGCATTTAGGGATTCCGTCGATTTTCTTGTTGAACCCAAGGACTTTTTGAATTTCACACAGTTTTCCTTGGGATATATGGAAACAGAAAAGGAAGCTTCCCATATTGATGCTCATGAACCCAAATTTGGTGGACATCAGACCTTTGAAGAAAGAGAACAATCATTTTTTGCTGTAAATCAAACAATTCGTTGTGGTTTTGTTAGGGGAGCTGAAGGTTTTCCAAGTACTGGATTTGATTTGAAAGAGGAGGATAAAAGATACATGAGTACATGCAGAGTGGTCGTATCATCATGTATTTTTGGAAGTTCTGATTTTCTAAGAAGACCAACAAGCAAATTGGTAATGATTTGGCTTTTATTTTTCTCTGTATTTATTCCTCTATCTTGGAATGATATCCGTTTAGATTGTTTGGTTAATATCCATCCTGAAGTTATTAAGCACCTCAAAGGCTGGAAATTCCTTTTTTCTTTTTTCATTCTAATAACCTTGTAGTATTCAATTGTGTTTGCTCTGTCTTTATTCTCGGAAATAGAAATTGCATACAAAACTTGTAAACCAGAAATGTCTTTAGTAAATATTTTACAGATTGTTAGATGTTATTATCTTTGGATAGCCCAAAGCAGGCGTAGATATAACAATATGTGCTTAGTTTGAATTGATCATTTCCTTTTCAGATCAGTGAGTATTCGAAGAAGAATGTATGTTTTGTTATGTTTGTCGATGAGGAAACTCTTTCCACGCTCTCAACAGAAGGAAGCACACCTGATGATGGTGGATTCGTTGGTTTGTGGAAATTAGTTGTTGTCAAGAATTTACCATACAAAGATATGCGTAAAACAGGGAAAGTGCCAAAGTTTTTGACACATCGCCTCTTTCCTTCTTCTAGGTGATTTTCCATATTTCCTAGTTGGATTTCATTCTTTATGCAGCTTTCTCCAATTGAAGATGAATATGCTCTCCTCTTGTGGCAATTATTAGGTACTCTATTTGGCTTGATAGCAAACTGCGGCTCACAACTGATCCAATGTTGATAATTGATCATTTCTTGTGGCAAACTGGCTCTGAGTATGCCATTTCAAATCATTATACTCGGCATTGTGTTTGGGAAGAAGTACTCCAAAATAAGCGTCTAAATAAGTACAATCACACTGCGATTGACGAACAGTTTTCATTTTACCAATCTGATGGTCTTACCAAATTTGACCCTTCAGATCCAAATCCTCCTCTGCCGAGCTGTATGTAGCCATTTTCATGCTTACTATTTTGTCTTAGTCTTTGTTGCCTTCTTCGTTCATATGCAGTTTGTTGAACTAATTATGGTTTTCTGGTGTACTGCAGATGTGCCTGAAGGTTCTTTTATTGTCAGAGCACATACACCCATGTCAAATCTGTTTTCTTGCCTCTGGTTCAATGAAGTTGACCGATTTACTTCACGTGACCAACTAAGCTTCGCGTATACATTCCTAAAACTGAAGAGAATGAATCCAGACAAACCATTCCATTTAAATATGTTTAAGGTGAGGATTCTTCGGGCCGCTTTAATTCCTTTATTTACAGCTCTTGCGAAACTAACAAACAAAGATGGGTCACTGTTGAATCATCTGCTTGCTCTTGAAAACTAACTGTTTTGCTAGATATGTTTCTGCAGTATTTTAACCTCCTTCAATCCATCTGCTAACCAGGATAAGCTATTTGTGATTTGATTTTGCAATATTGCTGTGTCAGTTTGAACATTAACACCGTTTTCCTAAAATAAGTTGACATCTTATCGAGCTCGGACAACTTGTAGTCACCTGTGCTACTCTATCTTTCATTAAACTAGGAAGTGAACATGTAAAACACGATGCTCTCAATGTCATTATTTTTGTTGAAAATTGAACTAGTATAAGTACACAGCAACAGATGTGCTTGTTTGCTGGAAACATAGGTGTTCTACTAACTACTACATTATTCTGCTAGATTGTGAAGTTCTGATATTTCAACAACATTGGACCCAAAATTTTGTCTCTACCTGTGTAAAAGCAGTTCTATGGAGTTTCATTGTCTGTTTGAATGTTTGTTTCTGCAGGATTGTGAGCGTAGGTCACTGGTCAAGTTATTTCATCACAGAGAGCCATCATCTCCACCTCCTCCAAGAATAAGTTGATATTCTTCATTATTTACATGGACTTGGTAAACTGGACCTCTTGCTCATCCCACTTGAACTAATTTTCAGTTTGAAGATGAACTGATGCATTTCATTGACAACTAGATATTATATACATATTAGGATGCGGAATTAGTTCAGGCTCTACTGAGTAGGTGATAGAACTTCCATTGAATACCTTTGGTTTGTCATTTTGGTCCTAGAGAACGGGCACTAACTCACTGATCTGCCTTTGAGCCACCCTCTTCATGTGATTGAGGACGGAGTAGTAAGCTCGTGAGGTGTCGCTGCAGCTTGAATTATCATTACTGTTGGATATTTTCGGAGACTACTTGTGGGTTCAGATCCGAACAAGTTCTGCAGAAGCTTGTAAAAATGTATTTAACTGTAGTAGAGAGGAGCGCGGACCATCTCATCTGAAACACTTGTACAATCTTCACCAGATATACTTTCTGTATATTGGATATTGTATTATTCTCATTTCCAGCTAACATTGATGAAATTTGTCCATCTCACCATATCGAGCCATGGATCTTTTGGCAGGTTCATTTTTTCTGTAGGGAAATGCTCTTAACTTTTGTCTATGCACTTTTTTTTCATGAAAACTGTAACGACGACGGCGACAACCCAGTAAATCCCACAAGTGGGGTCGGGGGAGGGTAGCGTGTACGCAGACTTTACCCGTACCCAGAGAGAGTAGAGAGATTGTTGACGAAAATAGACAATATATCAGTATCATCAGGAAATAGATGAAAATAAAAAATAATAACGGCTCGGCACTATGAAAAACGGAAGAGTAGTGGGAACACAACTCATGTAACATGCAATTGAATTTTACACTTCATGTCTCTAGTGATTCTTGATGCTTGGTGGTTGGCATAAAAAAGTATTTCAAAACAACCTTGAGGCTAGTTGCAGTGAACTTTTTGTAGAAATGTATGCTAAAGAATATTTCCCATTTTGTTATGCACAAAATGACAAACTCTAACAACACTGAAAACCCAAGATGAAACATAACAAAATAGTAGTCCTAGGATATCAGCATCTAGTTCTTGAACAAGAATGTGAAAGAGAGTGAAAGTTACTTTATGAATATAAGCATCCACGAGGCTTTAACTGCAAGATTTTAGTGTGCAACCTGAAAAGTTAGAACTTTTTTATTAATCAATCATGTTATACTCTTACTTAACCAAATACATTCATGATGAACCAACAAATAGCTATATTTTATAGTTCACATATTTATTTTTCAAACTTAGCTGTCGGAAGAAGAAAAACCTTAGTCATTGGCACACAAATCTTGTAGTAAAAATACTTGTTTTCTAATTATTGTACAACTCAGAGATGAATTTTATGATGCAGTAAATCATGAAAGTTTTATAGTTTAGTGGTACCCGTTGGAAATTCTGTTTTTTTTTTTTAAGAAAAAAACTTTTTCTTCTTCCCCTTACCCATACATGTTTAAAAAATTGGAAAAAGAAAATGTAGCAAAGTTTGAGAAAAAACAAAAAGATATGGCAAGGAATAGAAACAGAGGCGGAGCTAGGATTTCAAGCATATGAGTTCAGAATTCTAATCGTTTTAAGT
The DNA here is from genome assembly GCA_005239495.1 of Nicotiana undulata. Lineage (NCBI taxonomy): Eukaryota > Viridiplantae > Streptophyta > Magnoliopsida > Solanales > Solanaceae > Nicotiana > Nicotiana undulata. The sequence goes on along the minus strand of ML275439.1, from coordinate 83,243 downwards.
TACAGGGTTCTAAATTAATAATTTATACATATTCGTTGAACTAAAACTAGTGGGTTCAGCCGAACCCGCTGGCTACACTCTAGCTCCGCCCCTGAATAGAAATATAAATAGAATATACGAAGGCAAAGTGAAAATTGTAAGGAAGTTTTCTTTTGCTATCAGTTAAATTAATATTACTGTGAGGGAAGAGCAACAAATCAGAGTGGCGCAGCGGAAGCGTGGTGGGCCCATAACCCACAGGTCCCAGGATCGAAACCTGGCTCTGATAAATAGCTCAGTAGCAAGCTTCCAAGTCCACATTGTTTTTTTGGCTGAATTTTGGTGTCTATATTTTAGGGAATATTCAGAGAGAGGCCTGTGGATTTTGGGCTACAATTTTAAAAATTTGGGGCTTCTGCTTCACCTTTTTTGAGTTAAATATTATAGTTAATGATTACCTTAAAAAGCAAATAGTATTTAATTGTTACCTTTTAATTGTATATACTTCGTACATGTGTTTAGTCTAGGGGTGACAAAATGGTTAAAAAGGAAATACATTTACCTCTACCTTGCAATCTTTTAATCACTATTCATTTAATTTGTGTTTGATACATCACTTTCATGAGGGCCTTGAGGAGTTATTGGATGTAAATATGAATGTTAAATGTTTGGTCCTCAGTCTTTTTATAGCTAAAAAATTGTCCAATTAATTAGAAACTGGACTTTTTTGAAAGCAGCTGTTGGGGCCATATGTTTCTGACTTTTAAATATCAGATACAGTGTTGTACATAATATATGGATGCAAAGTATTAAAGTGAATTAATCTAATTCATCGGGTCCTTTTCAAGTAATTAATTGTCTTAAATAATGTAAGCAAATTTGGAAGTCATAGGAATAGGAGGATTTTTCGACAGGGTTCATAATATCATAATAGTATTTCTTGACAAGGTCGAATATATGAAATTGTGATTAACGATATTAGGGTTTAAGTTCTACGCATAGATGGTATAAATTTGCTGGTTGTAAAGTTGTTGTCATGTGACCAGGAACTCACAGGTTCGAGCCGTGGAAACAGTCTCTTGCAGAAATACAGGGTAAGACTGCGTATGATAGACCTTTGTAGTCCAACCCTTCCCCGGACCCCGCGCATAGTAAAAGCTTAGTGCACCAAACTGTCCTTTTTTATCCCAATAATTAAACTTTAAATTGGCATGATTAACTAATTTCAGAAGGATATCTGAGCATGTAAAATCCTCAATTTGATGAATTTTAACATCTTTGAATTAAATGCCCACCCAAATTTTTATATATTATTTTTAGAGTAATGTTTAAAGAGTTTTCTCCACGAAGTTGCCTCCTTTACGAAAGTGGACAGACAGTTTCCAAAGGAATTGGCTCTTTCAAGATGGAAAGCGATGTCTCTTCTGAAAATTGAAAACTACGTATGAACTACTATTTGGAAACCCCACAATATAATGTCCATTTGTAATTATATACCGTCAAAATTCTCATAGGAGCTCGATTATATCTGGATTAACTTAAGAGAAAAACACTTTTTGAAATGATTTTCCCCCGTAATCAGACCTAAAACCTGAGACCTCTCGTTTAGGGTGGAGGGATCATATCAATCCCATCACAACTCATGTAGGAGTTAGGACTGTTATTATCAATGATATTTAAAGATGAAATAAATGATAGTTTGGAAAAATATTAATCTTATTAAATGATTTTTTCAATATGTGTGTAGAAATGTTTTAAGTCAAATAATATAGACTTCTGGAAAAGTAAGTCGGAATCAAAATAGTCATAACGCAATGTTAATGCCTGCTTGTTGAGTTCTTTTGTGATATTTTCAACAAAATATTCAGAATTAAATTTCGTGCTTTATCAATCACGCCGCAATTGGTTACCCTTCAACAAATCATATTGGAAACAAGTCAAAATGAAAGTGACTAGATTTGATTGAAGGTGCTAAACATATAATAAAAAAATTTAATTATGAAAGTTAAAAAAAAAACAGTACTTAATTAAGCCAATCACGAATTCATGATCATCAGTCAAAGCTACAGCTCATGCAAATCTTAAGTTCTTTAATTAGCCTTACTTGGCTTTCAATCATTGAATTTAACTAAATGTGTTGTACTCAACTACCTAGCATAGTAGTAAAATCTTTCAGTTTAAGGGTGTGTTTGGTAAAAGGAAAATGTTTTCCAAGAGTGTGTTTTCTTGAAAAACAAGTAGTAATCTTATTCATTTTCTGGTGTTTGGTACGCACATCAAGGAAAATATTTTCTCAAGAGTATTTATAAATAATTTTGACATAAACATGAAGCCATAAACTTTCGAACCCACAAATTTCATAAACTTCCGAACCGAAAATTTTTCGAAACCACAAAATTTCGAACCTGTAAAATTTGTAATTTCTATACCCGTAAACTTCGAAACACATAAACCTTTGACCTCATAACTTTGGAACTTGTAAAATTTTAAACCTGTAAACCGAAAGATGAACAACAGTAAAACTGAAAATATTAAAAAAACATAAAAATTCCCGGGGGCATGGGTGGAGGTGCAGAAAAAAAAACAGAAATTTGAAAATCACAACAAAAAAAAAAATTGTGTGGGAGGGGGAGGGATGCAAAAAAAAAAATACAGAAATTTGAAAATTACAAAAAAAAGTTATTTTTTTTTGTGGGGTGGGGGGTGAGGGTGGGTGGGGAGTGGGGGTGGATGGTGACGAAAAAAAACCTTTTTGAAAAGAGGACATGGGATGAGATTAGGTGGGTGGGTGTGGGGTGAGTTAGTGATGGTAAAGAATAAGGTGGGAAAGCTTGAGAAGGAGTTTTGGAAAATATTTTCCCTTCTCTTGATAGGGAAAACATTTTCCTCCAATTGAAAAGAAATGAGTTGATGAGAAAATATTTTTCAAAACATTTAAGCCAACCAAACATAAAAAAATTAAAAAGTATTTTCCGAAAAATATTTTCCTTCGTACCAAACATACCCTAAGTGTTGATTAACACATATCATAAAAATTACCTGTAATTACCTAGCTTAAACAGTACTACTAGAAAGTAGGATTTTTCTGACGAATAGTACTGGAGTTATTCTGTATTTCTTATTCTTAGATTTCTATTATTACATGTTGTTTTCTTTACTTCAGTTATTTTATTTTACTGGTTGTTACTGCTTTCTTTTTTCCATAGCGTCTCCACTGCCGTATTTTTTGTCTTAACTGCTGTGATTATGCCTTTTATTGAGCCGAGGATCTATCAGAAATAAAATCCCTTACCTGTAAAAGGTACTATCTTTTCTAGACCTCACTTGTGGAATTACACTGGATATGTTGTTGTTATTGTATATAAGGTCAATTTTATTTTCGTGTATATATATTAGATGTTGAATTTTCTTCACTTCTTTGTGGAATTATTATTTTTTTATTTTTTATTTTCTTGGAGAAAAGTTTATTTCCACCACTAAATTTAATATATAATATAGAAGAGAGAAGAGGAGGTTGACCCAGGGCATAATGGTCATTTCAAATATATTAGTGCATTGTTTGCTTGTATACTAGGCTCAAAAGTTTGGTTGTGGGTTCTTAATAACAGGAAAAACCAAAACTAACGTGGCCATAAGCTATTAAATTCTTTAGGTGGACCCCACTTTCCATTCAACCTTAACTATCTTCATTAAATGCATTACGTGATTGTTATTATTATTTTTTCAATAAGTACTTTTAACTAGAAACATTATCTTTTTGATAATTTTATAATTCAAATGTTCACCTGATTAAAAATAATAAGGCCACATACATTTATATATGACAATTCTATCATCTCCTTAAGAAAGAATATTTCATTTATTTTATTTATTAACTATTCCAGGTAAAGAAGATTTCATTAATTTTTTTTAGTGATAATGTATGTAGATTTACATTCAAATGTTATTATATCATTATCAATTAATATCATTTTATACAAAGTTATCATTAAATTGCAATTTCAACTGAAATACTTTTTAAAATTCGGAAAACAATTTAAGAATAAAATATAATTTCAAGTCCCTTTTTTTTTATAAAAGAATATGAAAGATTTTTTCAAATTGTATAATAAGTATCCCCACTCTAAATATGAGTTGAGAATATCCGAAGTAAAAATTAAGATAATTAATTTGTGAAATTTTTTTCTTTTAAAAATTATTACATATTAGGAAGTATGAGAAGTATCGTCATATAGGATTATACTTCTCTCTCTATGATCGAAGTTAGTTGAGTACATACTCTATTCAATAAGAATTGAAAATTATATAAATTTCAAAATACATAATATACAATTAATTATTTCTTAAAAAGCCTCAACAAATACTACTATTGTGATAAAAATTGCATTATACCCTAAATAGTATCTCAATCACATCAAACGAAACTAGAAAAAAATGTATTATTTCAACTTAAGGTCAATTTGATTAGTATTTAGAGTGATCGAGATATTAATTTATTTATAATATTATGTCATTCAACTAGGCCAAAATACAAATTTTCTTGTTAATATTTTTTATAACTAAAAATCACGATTATTATTTCAAAGAACCAAAAAATACATTTTCATCAACTATTTGGGAATAATATTATTATTCAAATTTTGATTAGTATAAAAAGAAAAAAGTAATACATTAACGCAGCTGAAAATACTAAAAGAATAAAACTATATATCTTTCAATTCAAACAATGTGAAAAATACACGACGACTTATCTTTCAACTGTCTTTTTAATTATTATTTAATAGTAATTAATTTAAGGCTTAGTGGTGTAAAAACAATTTAAAATAAAAAAGTGTAGACCTTATGTAGAAATAATTTCTACTTGAATTATTATCTAATCTTTGTATAATAAAGCATTAAACTCGACAAGTATTTCAAAGTGATTGGTATAGTAACACCATTTCCAAAAAAAATTAAAATGCACATAATACAAAAGATAAATAACAATACATGTAATCGTGATTCTATACGTTATTACACAAAAACCTATTCTATTTCTTTTTTCCCTAAAGACGTAGCAATAGACCAAGACTTATTAAAAAGAAGAAAACAAGAAGAAGAAAAAAATAACAATTGAACTGTGCATCATACAGATACATCATTCTAGTATTAATATATACCAGATATTTTTAATCATGGTTGTACTTTTGTAAGGATCGGAAAATACAAATAGAGAGACTATTAAGTCTGAGGGCTTGAGGCCGACATGGAATTGTCAGCTTAACCACCAACTTTGCCAGAAGGGATGGAGAAACACCTTCCATTGTTTTAGTTGGGAAATAGAGACACTTCAAATGTCATTTTACGTTACTGTATAAGATATATCCAAGATGAGTTTAACTTATTTCCACACTAGGCTACCAAGTTAAACTTCTTTTTCAGGATGCATTTTCTATGCATGCATCCTTCTAATTAATTGACAACGTGGAAATGATAGAGCCAATATTTAAACTCTTATTGGTTAATTTTAACGTACAAGTTATGATGAGAAAATGAGTTTGACTCGGACATATATTTGATGGAACAGAGGTATGAAACGGCGGAAGCAAATAGGAGGGATCGTATGTAATATAGATAACGTATAATTATATATTTTAGTGAAATAATACTTATCTCTTGAATCGTGACCGTCGCGATCACAAAATCTCCAAGCATGACAGAATTGTCCACAAGATCATCCTTCAATTCCATGATCTTGTCTGATGTAACCCAAAAAATTATCGAACTTTTATACTCTTGTCAAAGGTTGTTCAATAAAATTAGTGGCCTAAAGTCAGATTTTAATAAGAGACCTTATACTATTTTATATCAGAATGCATATATACACACGCATGCGAAATTGTTAGTGCCACCATTTTTTTCCATCATCTTTGTTGCTTATGGTATAATCAATATTATATTAAAAGCACGATTATCCCTTAAAAATAATAAATTTTATATTAGACAAAATTATCATTATGTTCTTCCTTTTTTAAGCATGTACACAAAGTCCTAATATTATATATCTTGCGTAAATCGTTCCTTAATTAATGATGTAACATAACAAATTTATTACTAACAAAAAAACAACGTTGGAATAGTTTAAGTAAAAAACTTTTGACACTTAAGACTCCTTTTTTTTTAACCACTAAGGACTCCTTTTAGGGTTAGGAGTCTTTGGTCTTCGTTAAAGAAATATAATGATTAGTTTTAGCAACACAACTAACTCAAAAGCAATAAACTAATATTGCAGAGAATGCAATCTCAACTGTTCGAGGTACATATCAGTGTGCAGGTTTGTAATATTAAAAAAAGACTATTATTTTAATCATCTTATCCATAAAATAATATGAATAGATAAAGATGAGAATGAAGCTAGATAGAAAAACTTAAAGCAAACAGAGTTACAAATGGATACTCCAAAACAAAAAGGTAAACGAAAAAAAAAAAACCATTAAAGCAATAATAAACACTAAAGTTTTTTCCTAGAAAAGCTCTTCAATTTTTGAAGATTATGTATTTTTGCTGAAACTAAAAAGGAAGCATAATCAATACTTTTTAATTTCAAGAGTTTAAATTTTTATTTTATAATTCAAATATAATATTTAATATAATAATTTATTCACCAAGATAGGATACACACGCAATGCGCGAATGTATATTTCAAATATTATATAAAAAACTGCTACGACCCAAAATCCTACTGAAGGAGTCGTGATGACACTTAGTTTCTAAGACTAGGTATGCCGATTCCAATAATAATTCAAGCAATCTTTTGAATAGTAGTTTAATACAAGTGTCAAAACCAAAAGCGGAAACAATTATAACAACCTCCCAAGACTGGTGATACAGAGTCACAAACTCTAACTGAATACATGAAATGATCTCAAGGATCAGAATATAATATTGTTCGAATAATAATAAACAATACAATAAATTAAAATGAAACGACTCCAAGGGATTGCAACGACCAAGCAGCTCTACCTTGAATCCTCCCGACCATAATGCTAACTCTGCCCGAGTCCGATATCTCCAATACCTGGCTCTGCACAAAAATGCACAAAAGTATAGTATAAGTACACCACAGTCGGTACTCAGTAAGTATCAAGACTAACCTCTGTGGAGTAGTGACGAGGTACAGTCAAGACACTCACTAATCAAATAACCTGCACGCTGTATATGAAAATAATAATAGGAGAGGAACAAACAGAACAATACAACAATTATCTTATGATAATAGCTCAATCCTCGAAATCTAGTAAATACATGAATAACAAATACTCAGAGTCTCGTACAAAAGCACCGAAGCCAATAAGAGATACAAATACATAAATTGTTGCGTCGCGCAACCCAATTCCACCATACAATACTATCCACCCTTATTCCACCATGTGAATATCAATAATAACAATAATAAGTAAATATATGCTGCGGCTCACAATCCGATCCCACCATATAATCATTGTCATAAAACACGATCTCAACCCATTATCATATTCTGAACGAAGTAGACATAACATAAACAAGGATAGTGCAAAAGAATCACATAAATTAGGGATTCAAATTAAGAGAAGGTACTAATGAGAGGAAATAACACAAATTGCTGCAGACAAACGAGGTAAATCACAGTGTAGGGTAAAATCAACAACCCTAATCATCTTAGCAAAGTTAAAATCACTTAGAATAGGGATTCAACTAGGAAATAGTACCAACTAGAGGAAATCAACACTAATTCTCTGGGAATAAACACATGATAGGCAGGAATAACTTAAGTCAGAAACCCTAGTGAGCAAGCATAGGGTAAAAATCACAGAATCACACAACATTCATGAGAAACGAACACATATGCAAATTAATCGAACAAATGCTCAGAATCGCAGATGAAAAAACCAAGAACTTGGGGCTTTAACAAAATAAATCAGACAAAAATGGGAAAAGCTCAAATAAACGCTTAAACATAGTAAAATCACAATAATACTAGAAATCAGAGGAAAAATCGTTTTGAAAAGGGGTTTAAGAACCCTAGTTTTGAAGATGAAGAGTCATTCTACGAAAATCGCAAAACTTTTAAGGAAAACAACAGAATAACTCATAATACGCCCGAATCCATTACCGATCTAAGAAAATCAAGGGCTAGTAGTTAGGGTTTCATAGAGATGACCCAAAGAGAAGGATAAACGGCTTAGAAATCACTGGTTCTAGCCAAAAATAGTAGAATCTTACTCGGACGACCATGGATGGCCGAAGAATGGCATGAAGAACCCTTGGGAGGTGAGTGAACCGCATTCCGGTTCCTTCGAAGGTATCAAGGTAGCAATACCCGGCGTAGGAAGAGAGTCATTAAGCTAGGAGGGTGGTGAGACCACCATAATTTCCGGCAAAGCGACGACATGTGAGAGCTTAGGTTAGCAGAGAGAGTTGAGAGAGATGAGAGATGTAACGGCGGGGGATGTGAGAGGGAAATGGGAGGGGTAGGTCATTAGGGATTAATTAAGGAAAAGGGGGAATCCGGACCGTTGATCAAAATTGATCAACGAACAGGATTAAATCAAGCATTGGGTCGGGTGGACTTAGGTGTTGGGCCTGGGGTATTTGGGCCTCTTTAATTGGGTTGGGATCAGATTAATTTAGGCTACAAGTGGCCAGTTGTTAAATACCCAATAAAATAAAATAAAATAATTTATAAAATAGCTAATAATTATGCAAAAATAAATTTCATGCATAGAAAATAGTTAAAAAGGATTACTCAGTATTAAAAAATACAAATGATTAATTTTTGGATGAAAATAGCATAAAATCATATAATTGGGCTATAATTGCAAAGTCATTGCAATTATAGCTAAAATGTTACAATTTGGCTAATTGTGAAATAATTTGGCCTTAATAAGACCCTAAACAATTAATGAAACTAAGAGATGCTTTTGAAATCATTTGTAATGCAAATTGTATAATTATTTATTGAAAATAAAATGCTGAATAATTTAATAAAAATATGGAAAAATATCAATTGCCATTGATACATGATTTTGAAGTTATATATGCAATTTTAAAATATTTTGAGAAAAAATTGGGTATCAACAATCATCACAATTCCATTCTAGAGACGTTTTCACAAAAGTCAAACTCCTATCAACTCTTCTCACTTAAGCTTCTAAAATAAGAATTGTTCTTCCAAATTGATCCCGAATCATCCGAAAACCAAACTCGGCCACACACTCAAGTCATAATACAAAATACGAAGTTGCTCGAGACCTCAAACCACTGAACGAGACGCTAATCCTCAAAACAACCGGTCGAGGCGTTACATTCTCCCCCTTGTAAACAAACGTTCGTCTTTGAACGTGCCAAGAACCATTACGAGGTTATCAAATTACTTAATGTACTCTTGAACATATACTCGCGAGTGATTCAACGTCACTCAATCAACATAGGTCCGGTTTCACCATCTTTATTGAATATTAGTTCCTATTCATACTGATAAAACTTAGAACCAAATTTCTCACCATTCAATCATTTCCAAAAGGCCCGATTCCCACATCAACACACGGTATCCGCCTCAACCAGCTGGAATCACTCATGCCTACACTCGCACAGTACAATCACACAAGGTAACACATTATACATATGCCCATAGTAGTAGCTCTGGCCATAGTGGCTGCCCATAATCAATTACAACACCGGTAATTAACCTCATCTCAGTCAAAACCTTGTTTCAAACCTTCACAACACTGGTAACAATGCAAGGAACATGAAGACCTCGTAACTATTCACCCAAATCAACGAGTTACATTTTACGCCACCTAGGTACATATCTCGTAAACTAAAACCCAATAAATACAACATAAATATAGCTAAATGTGCAAAGAGAAACACATAAAAGAACTATCAAATAAGCCCGATGGGCATAACTTCCTATCAGTAATATAATACAAATTAATTTCACAAGGGAGAATTTAAAACACATGAATTCACCATAAGGATCTCATCCTGATATAACTTTCACCGCATCACGAGCCTGGTTTTAACATATTAAATCACATGGAATACGAGGATCCCACCCGGAGCTATGAATCACAAGTATTATGCACATTGTGCCGACCGAAACCTTCCATTTCTTTTTCTTCTTTTAAATAAATCCCGTTAAATAAATTCACAACACATAATGACCCCCATACCGATAGGGCATCTAATTCACAAATTGTAACCAAACTATCCCGAGATTACATCAAAACTTATCGTAATGGGTAACAAAAATCACTTCTAGCCTCTTAGTTCTCAATAGTGAACAAAAATAAAATGATAAACACGGGCTAACACCATAGGATCTTCCTACAGGGATAAACACATGAGTGGAGTACAAAATCACAAACTCGCCATAAGTGGAGCATGATAGGAGGTCTCACCTTAATAATCTAAATTGAATTAATATAATAATAGTGCTCCTCTATAAAAAATCAAAACCAAATATGTAACGACACCATTTGGTGCAGCGACCTCAACCAAACCATAGCAAATATATCAACAGGCCAGGCCTCATCCTCTAGGGTTCCCTCTACCTGCCTGTCCTCCACCCCTCACTGGAGGTGCAGGTGGAGTAGTAACTGGAATGGAACCTGTAGCCTGAGTGCTCTGATGAAACCCGCCTCTCCCAACTCTGGGGCAGTCTCTCATGATGTGCCTAGTATCACCACACTCATAAAAACCCTTCTGTGGGCGGTCCTGCTTGTACCGAGTTTGTGCCAGATAACTAGAATAACCACTATAAGAACCCCGTGTTAGTAGTGCACTAAAAGATGACTTCCCCACATGAGTAACCCGACTAATTAGAGCACCACGAGTAGTCTGATGTACGAACTGGGCTGGCCGATTGCCCGAGTCTCTTCCATAATAGTTCATAGCTGAAGAATAGAATCCACTGAATCCACCAGAACTTCGAGACCTTTTGGTCTCCTTAGACTCCCTTTCCTCACCCCGACACGTTCTAACATCTTGGAAATCTCCACTACTTGCTGAAATGGAGTATTAGTCTGCAACTCCAGAGCCATGCATATTTTAAGATCATAATCGAGCCCCTCAATGAATCTGCAGACTCGCTCTCCGACTATAGGAACCAAAGTAGGTGCATAACGGGATAATTCACTAAACATGATGGCATATTCTGACACCGTCATGGTGCCTGACTCAACCGTTCAAACTCTGAGCGCCACGCATCTCGGAGAGTCTAGGGAACAAACTCTTTTAGCAACATCTCCAAATATTTAGCCCAAGTGGGTGGTGTTGCATCGACTGGTTTACCCTCTTCATAAACTTGCCACCATTGGTACGCTGCTCCTGACAGCTGAAAGGTAGTAAAGGCAACTCTGCTCACTTTCACAATACCCATAGTATGGAGAATACAATGACACCTTTTTAGAAATCCCTGTGCATCCTCGATATCTGTGCCACTGTAAATAGGTGGACTATACCTCTGCAACCTCTCAAGTTTCCTTTGTTCCTTATCTGATTCCCCTGGCTTGACCTCAGACTGAACTGGAATAAGAGGCTGTACCGGCACTACACCTGAAACCTGACCAATGTGAACCCGCTACTCTGGAGTACGGGCGGCAGGAGACTGAGTTCCTCCCCCAATCTGTGAAATATTTGGTGCAACGGAGATCAATCCCGCTTGGGTTAATATATCAAACATGTCTAGGAACTGTGCCAAAGTATTCTGCAGTACGGGGGTAACAACAGGTGCTTGCGGTACCTATCCTCCAGGCGGAGCTACTGGCGGCTCCTCAACTGATGCTTTGACATGTGCTCTAGCTGTGATACATGCCCTTCCTCTCCCTCTAACCCGACCTCTACCTCGGCCCCGACTTCTCGCGGCTCTAGCAGAGAGCGTGGGTGTCTGCTCAGCTGACCCTGTAGATGTGTCCTCACCATCTATGAATTCGAAATTTGACAAATTCGCACGACAAGAATGAAAGAACTGGAAATATTCCTAATAGTTCTGCAGCCTTTCGAAGATAAGCACAGACGTCTCCGTACCGATCCGTAAGACTCTACAAAACTCATTCGTGACTCGTAGAACCTATGAACCTAGATATCTGATACCAATTGTCACGACCCAAAATCCTACCATAGACGTCGTGATGACACTTAGTCTCTAAGACTAGGTAATCATATTACAATAATAATTCAAGTATTTTTTTGAACAATAGTTTAATACAAGTGTCGAAACCAAAAGTGGAAACAAATATAACAACCTCCCAAGACTGGTAATACAAAGTCACAGACTCTAACTGAATACATGAAATGATCTCAAGGATCGAAATACAATACTGTTCGAATAATAACTAAAAGTACAATAAAATAAAATAATTTAAGGGACTGCGACGACCAAGCATCTCTACCTTGAATCCTCACGACCAAAATTCTAACTCTTCCCGAGTCCGATATCTCCAATACCTGGCTTTGCACAAAAAAGTGCAGAAGTGTAATATGAGTACACCACAGTCGGTACTCAGTAAGTATCAAGACTAACTTCGATGGAGTAGTGACGAGGTACAATCAAGACACTCACTAGTCAAATAACCTGTACGCAATATATGAAAATAATAATAGAAGAATGAAAATAATAATAGAAGACGAACATACGGAACAGTAAAACAATTATCTTATGATAATAGCTCAAACCTGGAAATCCAAAAAAAATACAGGAATACCAAATACTCAGAGTCTCGTACGAAAGCACTGAAGCCAATACAATTCAACGAGAGATACAAAAAACATAACTATTGTGGCGCGTAACCCGATGCTACCGTACAACACTATCCACCCTTATTCTACCATGTGAATATCAATAATAATAAGTAAATATATGTCGCAACGCGGAACCTGATCCCACCATATAATCATTGTCATAAACATGGGTCTCCACTCATTATCATATTATGATCACGACACCTCGTGCCCATATCTTAATCATAACCGCACGGACAACTCACGTGCTAATAATAAAATCATCATCTACTCACGACACCTCGTGCCCACATCTCATATAACATCTGCACGGATATTTCACGTGCCAATAACATAATAATTATATACCCATGGCACCTCGTTCCCACATCTCATATCACATCTATACGAACAGTTCACGTGCCAATAGCATAATCCGCCCGACATAGTCACATGCTTGCAATTTCAACATGGATCAGACAATAATCAAGTTACGTACTCGTGAACTAGTATAATTAGTATTATACAATGTATGTGCAAGTGTATTATTGCGGCCCAAATCAACAAGAAATATCAAGAATATCAATTAGCTCACCGAAATCGCAAGACTGGTTACACAAAGTGTGAAATAAACACAAAAGAATCACAACATCACACAAAAATCACCAACACAATAACCCCACATCATCACATATCATCCCTGACATTTCCACCTTTATATCTCCTATAGCCACTCGTATCACTCCGCCCAAACAATATCAATAGCCACCCTTATCAATCCTTTAGACACCCTTATCTCTCCCATAGCCACCCTAGTCTATCCGAATAATAGCCTCCCTTATCTCCTCAGTATAATAACCTCCCTTATCGCTCCGTATAATAGGCACCCTTATCGCTCCGCCCAGATATTATCACAACACGTATAACAACAATGAAATTTCACCCTTATGGCCCACATGATAACAATAGTGGAACGCGACCCTTATACTCCGCATAACAATAACAATCCAAATCACACAATAATTCACACGTGCTATTATCACCGCCACACAACATAATCAACTCGTATTACAAATGCCCCTTGGACACAACCTTTCCAAAGGTGCAAAAATATCAAATAATTTCACAAACAATAGCCCACGATTCCACACAACATATATAAAAATTTCAATAACAACATCTCTTTTAAACATAATTTCAAGTAAAATAAATCAATGCCTCATTATTACTTCAATTCCAACTAATTAATTAAGGAAAACTTAATAAATGAAAATTTCTCCCAAAATGAGGCAACTCAACATTCCCAAAATTCACGTAAAGATCACGTAGTAACAAGTCCAAGTAAGCATATAAAATAACTCGGCAAGTAAAGGATGTGACATATAACAATAAATTCCTGTAAGGCATGTAATAATGAACACGTGCCGACTATTTTCAAATTAAATACATAAAATATGTTTGAGAATTTTAACCGATAGAAATTTCACATATAAGCCCGACGTACTCGTCACCTCGGGTACATGGCTTTCACATTACACAAATTTCACATAAGACTCAATGCCAAAGGGGTAAATCTCCCACACAAGGTTAAACAAGATACTTACCTTTACGAAGTTAGGCCGATACTCTAAAATGGCATTCTCGCGCGAAACAGCTTCCAGACGGCTCAAAATCTAGCCAAAATAATTTCATAAAATAATTATCATCCATAGGAAATAATTTTGAATAATAAAACGTTGACTTTTAATTTTACACTAAAACTCAACCTGGGGCCCGCATCTCGGAACCCGATAATTTTTTTACAAAATCCGAATACCCTTTCTGATACGGGTTCAACCATACCAAAATTACTCAAATTCGACCACAACGGCCCTCAAATCTTCAATTGAAGTCTATGAAAAATTCTACCATTTTCAACCAGATTCACTGGTTTCATGATAAAAACAATAATAGATTCATGTAATTTAACCAAAATTGAGTTAGGAATTCTTACCCCAATGTTTTCCTTGAATAACTCTTGAAAATGCGTCTCACCCGAGCTTTCTGTAACGACCTGACCGGTCGTTTTGAGCATTTATGCTCACTCGACCCTCAAATCCTCAATTGAAGTCTATGAAAATTTCTACCATTTTAACCAAATCCACTGATTTCATGATAAAAACAACAATAGATTCGTGTACTTTAACCAAGATTGAGTTATAATTCTTACCCCCATGTTTTCCTTGAATAACTCTCGAAAATTAATCTCACCTGAGCTTTCTGTAGCGACCTGACCGGTCGTTTTGAGCATTTATGCTCCTTTCAGCTATTTGAAGTCTTGAATAGCTTCATATGATGTATTATGACGTGTGTGAATCATCAGTTTTGGTTTTCAGGTGTTTCAGAATTTGTTCGGAAGGATGAAGTTCATGTTTGAAGCTTTAAGTTGGAAGAGTTGACCAAGTTTGACTTTTAGTATTCGACCTCAGATCGGGGTTTTGAAAATTCCGTTAGGTCGGGATGGTGATTTTGGACTCGTTTGTAAGCCCAGATTCATTTGGATATTTCTATAAGGTTTCAGCAGTAATCGGCTAAAGTTGGAAGTTGAGAATATAAAGTTCATTAAGTTGAATTGAGGTGCGATTGTTGTTTCAATGTTGTTATCCGTGATTTGAGGCCCCGAGTAAGTCCGTATTATGTTATGAGACTTGTTGGTATATTCGGACGAGGTCCCGAGTGGCTCGAATGAGTTTCAGATCATTTTGGATCAGTTTGGTTATGGCTGTTTCGTGGTAGGACTTGGTGAAATCGCACCTGCGAAGATTTAGGCGCAGGTGAGGAAATGGATTGAGTTTGGGAGGATCACAGGTGCGTGGCGCTCCTGCGAAGGGGAAGAAACGGGACAATTGGCTCAGAAGCGAGACTTGGCGCAGGAGCGGAACAGGACTCGCTCTTGCGATGTCGCAGAAGCGGACAATATTTCTGCATGCGCGAGGGGTCGACTGGCGAGTGGTCTCCGCATGAGAGGCCTCTTGGTCGCACAAGCGACACCGGAGAAGCGTCTATTGTTATCTCAGGTGCGAAGAGGCCTGAGCAGAAGATAAAATCGTGGGTTTTGAGATTTGTTTTCTTATTTTTAGGATTTTGGAGCTCGATTTGGGCGACGTTTTAGAGAAATTTTACCACACGGCTTGGGGTAAGTATTCTTTATTACATTGTGATTATATTTCATGAATTAATCTTTGTTTTTCGCATTGGATTATTTATTTCTAAAGAGAAATCAGAGGAATTGTCTATAGTTTCACAAAACGAATTTTCGAGATTTGAATGTCGTTTGGGAGTTGGATTTGAGTGAACCTAAATTGGTTGGACTCGTAATTGAATTGGTTGTCGTATTTTGCGAGTTTTATAGGTTTTCGAGATGTGTGTCCCACTGTTGACTTTTGGTTGACATTTCGAGCAGAGTTAGAAATTTTTATAAATTGTTAAATTGTAAGCATTGGAGTATATTTTGATTTACTTGCACGTTGTTTGACTAGTTTCAGGTAATTAGCTTTGAATTGAGGAGATAAGAAGGTTTCAGAGGTTGATACGCGTAGAGTGGAATTTCTGGAGCATTGTTTATCTTGCTCGGTATTGGATTCAGCTTGTTTGAGGTAAGTAACACTTCTAAATTTGGAGCCGAGGGTATGAACCCTTATTACACGTGTTATATGATTTGTTTGGAGGTGATGCACATGCTAGGTGACGGGCGTCTGGGCATGCATCATAGAAATTGTGACTCAATCGATTTCGTAGAGATGTGTAGTCAAATAACTTGTTATTTTCTATGTATTTTTCATGTGTTAGAGAAACCAAGTTATGACTCATGTTAGAAATAATGCTTAGGCATATGCTGGTATTTTTGGGACCCGCTGAGGTCATTTCTGTTGTTGAATTATATGTTTAAATTGTAATTTCATACTTAGTCATATTCATTCATTGCATATCATATCTCTGTCTCTGTTGGTATTTATTGATACATCATATCATCATTTTGGTCTGATTTCATGACAATGTGAGCTCGAGAGGCTGGAGAGATTGATGATTGAGTGGGGGCAAGAGAGTCGGATTATGAGTGATATTGATGGGATCGGGCTGAACTCTGCAGCAAGCCCTATATATATATATATATATATATATATATATATATA
>ML275439.1:0-66135 GCA_005239495.1 Nicotiana undulata | reverse complement strand
GGCGTGCAGCCCAATCCCATCAATAATATATATATATATATATATATATATTATTGATGGGATTGGGCTGCACGCCGCATCAGGCCAGTTTGGCTTATTATAGCGCTTGGGCTAAAGGAGCCCCTCCGGAGTCTTCACAACCCTAGTGAGCGTAGTTGATATTTATATTTGGGTTGGATCGACCTTGGGATAGATTTTCCCTAAATATTTATATTTGGGATGGATCTTCCCTATGCTGGATTTTCCCTATACAATACCGAGTGACTGTTTGGGATGTTTTAATTATGTTCGGACTAGATCTGCCCAGAACAATGAGATTGTGTACTCGGAGTGTGAGTACACGAGTTCATCACTGTGCTGTATTGCGTTAGACATGCATACTTGATAAGTAAGCATAGATAAATATTTTTTCTCTTGCCATATGATAATGTGTAACGACTCGACCGGTCATTCAGAGAATTTAGCCCCGTTTCCCCCATTTCTACTTTATTTTGGGTTGTTTAGCTCATTTGTGCAATGTTGGGTCGGTTGGCTCGAGTTCGGAGTGATTGTGGAAAGAAAGGAGACACTTAGTCTCTTAAGTTGGTTAAATAGTTGGAAAAGTCAATCGAAAGTTGACTTATAGGTATATGATCCCGGAATGTGGTTTTTATGGTTCAGATAGTTTCAGTAGGTTATTTGGGACTTAGGAGTGTATTCGGAATGTTATTCGGAGGTTCGTGGTAGAATTAGGCTTGAATTGGCGAAATTGGATTTTTGGCGATTTCCGATCGGCAGAGGAAAAATTAGCTATCAGGGCCGCAATGGAATTTCGGAAGTTGCAATAGATTCGTAGTATCATGGTTGATTTGTGTGCAAATTTGAGACTATTCGGGCAAGGTTTGCTTGGTTCAGAGTCCTTTGGTGAATCTAGTAGTTTTGGGGTTCTTAGGCTTGAATCCAGAATTCGATTTGATGTTTGATGTTGTTTTAAGCAATTTGTAGGTTTGATTAAGTTTGAATGGTGTTATGGGACGTGTTGGTGTGGTTGGTTGAGGTCCCGAGGACCACAAGTGTGTTCCAGATGGTTAGTAGGTGAATACATTATTGGAAAATAAGGTGCCGGTGTGCTGAGGGAGTTGCTGGTGTTCAGAGGGGGGTTCCCTCAAGTTTGGAACGCGGATCGCGCTGGAAATCCGCTGTCAGTGGTGGAAGTTCGCGGGCGTGGCACATTTTCCGCAGTCAGCGGTGAAAGCTGACGCGGACAGCGGAAGCATCTGCAAGGTCTCAGGAGTTTGGAGAATTGCGCGGCTGCGGCAGGAATTCTAGGGACCGCGGTGTGGGGCTCGCAGCGGCGGTGGCTTTTTGGCTGTCAGCGGAATGAGAATATGAGGGTGCACTATAAATACGAGAACCAAGATTTTATTTTCATACTTTGACCTAGAGAGCTCGGGTTTTGGAGATTTTTCGAGGGATTTTCAAGAAAACTATCGGGGTAAGTTATTCTAACTCAGTTCTGACTAAAACACATGATTTTAATGTTTAATTTATCATTTGATTAGAGAACTGGGGATGAAAAATTGGGGAAAATTGTAGAAAATTTCATAAATGAATTTTTGAGAGTTGAACATCGATTGAGGTCGAATTTTGATAAATTTAGTATGGTTGGACTCGGGAGTGAATGAGTTTCTTAGTTTTGTGAATTTCTTTGGATTTCGAGACGTGGGCTCGGGGGCCGGGTTAGGCTAATTTTGGGATTTTTGACCTAAATCGATAATTTTCATATGGGATTCATTCCCTTAGCATGCATTGATGTTAGTATACTAATTTTGGATAGATTCAGAGCGTTTGGTGGCCGAGTTGAGTGGCAAAGGCATTGCGGAGTAGGGCTTTGTCTTGATTGAGGTAAGTAACGATTGTAAATCTAGACCCGAGGGAATGAAACCCCGAAATTTCATACTATTTTGATAAATGAGGTGACACACATGCTAGGTGACAGGCGTGTGGGCGTGCACCGGTAGGGAACGATGACTTGGTCCGTACCATGGCAACTGTAGAGTTGCGTATTTTGATAAACTCTATATGATATTCATGTGTTTTAGAAATGATTTTGTTTACTTGGACTGAATGCCATGTTTGGGGCCTTGTGCCGTACTGTTTGGACCCTCAGGGGTATTTTACTATTTATCCTCACACTGTTTTTGATAGAAAGCACATCCCCAGTCATGATTATACCTGTTATTGTTTAAATCTTGTTCATCACTCTATTTTTATATCTGAAAGTTATTTTTGGGCTGAGTACCCTGAGTTTGTAGTAAAATGCCCCAGTGTCTTGTGAGGTTGAGGACTGAGTAAGGCCGAGGGGCAGATTGTGAGGATAATTAGGGATCGGGCTTCACCCCGCAACATTATATATATATATATATATATGCACGCCGCAATGATATATTGGATTGGGCTGCATGCCGCAGCGATATAGCGCTTGGGCTGTAGGATCCCTTCTGGAGTTTGGATACCCCCAGTGAGCGAAATCGACTATATGTTTATGGATCGAGATTCACGCCGCAACGGTTATTATATAGTACCTATTGAGCGCGAGCGCTGTGTGTGAGTGCTGATTGGTGATAGTTGAATCACGAGTGACTGAGAGGCTTACCCGAGGGGCTTATAAGTTATGAAATTACTATTTTCACTCTTCTTTTACACGGAGCCTCTATTGAAAAATGTTGAACAAATGTTTTAAGCAAGTTCCATTAAAAACTGGAGTTTTACGAAATATTCAGAATTTAAATTCCTGATTTGATTCATTTATTTCTAATGTTGTTTATGTTATGGACTTACATGATTTTAAATGCTCGCCACTACACTCAGTCTTTAGTTATAATTGTTACTTACTGAGTTGGCGTACTCACGTTACTCCCTGCACTGTGTGTGCAGATCTAGGTGCCAGAGCTGAGTGAGAGCCGATTTATTGCTTTGGAGCTTATCGGAGATTTGCGAGGTAGCTGCACGACGTCCGCAACCTTTCCCTTCTCCTTCCTATTTCTTTAGTATCTATATTCTCAGACTTGTTTGTATTAAGGAAACAGTTCCAGAATTTGTATTTCCTTTTAGTTTCTCATGGCTGATGACTCCAAGTTTTGGGGAGGAGTTGAAATGTTTTACCTATCTTCATTTGTTTTGAAATGCTAAATGGAAACTTTATGAAAAATATGATAGTATTGAATTAAATGAAAAGTTCCTTATGTTATGCATAGTAAATTGGATAGCCTAGTATCACGATAGGCGCTATCACGGCCATGGTAGCAGTGGGGTCGTGACAAGCTGGTATCAGAGCCTAGGTTATATATGACTCACCGGTCATGAGTAGGTTTACTAGAGTCTTGCGGATCGGTACAGAGACGTCTGTACTTATCTTCGAGAGGATGCATAACCCTTAGGAAAAATCTCACATTTTTGAATTCTTGTCGTGCGAATTTGTTGATTCTTGTATCTAAACTTCTATTGTTTCATTATCTCACATATGGTGAGGACACGTGCTACCGGGCAGGATGATCAGCCACCAGCTAGGCCCACGAGGGGTCGAGGCCATGGCAGAGGTAGGGGTGCATCCTGCACAGCAGCCGGAGTAGTACCCGTAGACCCACCTGTTATTCCAGATCAGGTCCCAGCCGCAGATGTTCCAGTAGGACCGGCCCAGGCACTTACAATGCCTATTGTTATCCCGGGTCTTCAGGAGACCTTGGTGCAGATTCTGACCGTGTGCACGAGTCTTGCACAGACGGTTGTTGTTTCCACCACAACCGCTGCTTATCAGGCCGACGGAGGCACTCAAACTCCTGCTTCCCGTACACCTGAGCAGGTTATTTAGGGACTTCAGATACCGGGGGCAGCTCCAGCCCAGCCGGTTGCACCTGTTCAAGATCATGTGATTCCCATTATTCCAGATGACGAGCAGCGCATGTTGGAGAGGTTTGGTAGACTTCAGCCTCCGACATTCAGTTGTGTTGAGGGTGAGGATGCCCAGGGTTTCTTAGACAAGTGCTAGAGGATTCTTCGTACCGTAGGGATATTGGAGACCAGTGGGTTCTCGTTTACTACTTTTCAGTTCTTGGGAGCTGCCTTTACTTGGTGGGAGGGTTATGATAGGCGTAGGCCTGCTGGTGCAACGCCCCTTACCTGGAAGTAGTTTTCCACTCTCTTCCTAGAGAAATATGTCCCACAGTCTCGTAGAGAGGAGCTGCGCAGGCAGTTTGAGTAGTTGCGTCTGGGGAATATGACTGTGATGCAGTACGAGATAAGATTTTCATATCTTGACCGTCATGCTATTTGGTTGGTCTCTACAGAGAGAGATAGGATCATGAGGTTCGTGGATGGCCTCACATATCAACTTCGTATTCTTATGACCAGAGAGAGGGTATCAGGTGCTACTTTTGAGCAGGTTGTTGATATTGCACAAAAGATTGAGTCAGTTCGTCGCAAGGAGCGAGATGAGAGGGAGGCCAAGAGGCCTCGAGGATCTGGTAGCTTTGGTGGTGTTCCTTCAGGAGGACAGTTCCAGCACGGCAGAGGCCGTCCGTTTAGGCAGGCTCATCCAGCCCGCTTAGGTCATCGTGGTGGATCAGCTGGTCGTGGTCCTCATAGTTCTCATCAGGGGCACCAATCATTCAGTGCTCTTCCAACCCAGAGATCATTTCATGCACCATCGGTTCAGGGTTCATCTGTGCCTGGTTCTTCTAGTGGTTATCCTGGTACTAGGGGTTCCCTTCAGTCCCCATCTCCAGCACCGGGGAGTTGTTACGAGTGTGGAGAGTTTGGGCATATGAGGAGGTAATGTCATCTTCTTGAGGATCCATCTCAGTAGAGGAGTCAGCCCTCGACTTCAGCTCCAGTTACTTCACCACCTGCCCAGGCAGCTAGGGGTGGGGGTCAGGTAGCTAGAGGCCGCCCTAGAGGGGGAGGTCGATCATGTGGAGGTCAGGACTATTTTTATGCACTTCCAGCCAGACCAGATACTATGGACTTATATGCAATGGTTACAGGTATTGTTTCTTGTTGTCACCGAGATGCTTCAGTCTTATTTGATCCCGGTTTCATGTATTCCTATGTTTCATCATATTTTGCTCATATTCTGGATATTCCCCATGAGTCTTTAGTTACATCTATTCATGTGACGACTCTGGTGGGCGATACTATTGTTGTGGACCGCGTGTATCGGTCATGTGTGGTATCTATTGGTGCTCTAAAGACCCGAGTAGATCTGTTATTTTTTAGCATGGTCGACTTTGATGTGATATTGGGCATGGATTGCCTATCTCCATGTCATGCTATTCTAGATTGCCACTCTAAGACCGTGACCTTAGCGATGCCGGGTTTTCTGAGGGTTGAGTGGAGAGGTTCTATTGATTATGTGCCTAGTAGGGTGATTTCATACTTGGAGGTTCAGCGCATGGTGGAGAAAGGGTGTTTATCTTATTTGGCTTTTGTGAGAGATGTCAGTGCTGAGACTCCCACTATTGATTCTGTTCCTGTGGTCCGTGACTTTCCGGACGTGTTTCCTGGTGACCTGCCAAACATGCCGCCTGACAGGTACATTGATTTTGTTATTGATTTGGTGCCAGGCACTCAGCTTATTTCCATCCCACTGTATCGTATGTCACTAGTGGAATTAAAGGAATTGAAAGAGAAGTTTCAGGAACTCCTGGATAAGGGGTTTATTCGGCCTAGTGTGTCACCTTGGGGTGTACCGGTGTTATTTGTGAAATAGAAAGATGGTTCCATGAGAGTGTGTATTGACTACAGGCAATTGAACAAGGTTACAATCAAGAATAAGTATCCTTTGCCCCGCATTGATGATTTTTTTAACCAGCTTCAGGGAGCTAGAGTGTTCTCGAAGATTGATTTGAGATCCGGGTATCATTAGCTAAAGATTCAGGATGTAGATATTCCCAAGATAGCTTTCAGGACCCGTTATGGCCATTATGAGTGTTTTGGTGATGTCTTTTGGGCTGACCAATGCCCCAGCAACGTTCATGCATGTGACAAATATTATATTTCAGCCATATTTGGATTCCTTCATTATTGTGTTCATCGATGACATCCTGATGTATTTTCGTAGCCAGGAGGAGCACACTCAACATTTAAGGGTTGCATTGCAGAGATTGAGGGAGGAGAGGCTTTATGCAAAGTTCTCCAAGTGCGAGTTTTGTCTTGACTCAGTAGCTTTCTTGGGGCACGTGGTGTCCAGTGAGGGTATTAAGGTTGATCCAAAGAAAATAGAGGTGGTGCAGAGTTGGCCCAGACTGTCCTCAACTACAGAGATTAGGAGATTCCTTGGTTTGGCGGGATATTACCGTCGTTTTGTGGAGGGGTTTTCTTCTATTGCTTCGCCCTTGACCAAATTGACCCAGAAGGGTGCTCCGTTCAGGTGGTCGGACGAGTGAGAGGAGAGCTTTCAGAAGTCCACGACGGCTTTGACCACAACTCCAGTGTTAGTATTTCCATCAGCTTCAGGTTCTTATACCGTGTATTATGATGCCTCGAGGATATGCATTGGTTGTGTATTGATGCAGGAGGTTAGGGTGATTACCTACGCCTCGCGCCACTTGAAGACTCGTGAGAAGAATTATCTGGTGCATGATCTCGAGTTAGCAACCATTGTTCACGCCTTAAAGATTTGGCGTCATTATTTGTATGGGGTTCATTGTGAGGTTTTTACTGATCACCGTAGTCTACAACATTTGTTTAAGCAAAAGGATATGAATTTGTGTCAGTGGAGATGGTTGGAGCTTCTCAAGGACTATCATATCACTATTCTATACCATCCGGGGAAGGCTAATGTAGTGGCCGGCACCTTGAGTCACCAAGCAGAGAGTTTGGGGAGTCTAGCATATCTCCCATTAGTAGAGAGACCTTTAGCACTTGATATTCAGGCCTTAGCGGGCCAGTTTGTAAGGTTGGATTTATCGGAGCCCCGCCGGGTGTTGGCTTGCGTAGCCTCCAGGTCTTCTCTTTTTGACCGTATCAGAGAGCGCCAATATGATGACTCACACCTGCTCATTCTCAGGATAGGGTACGACGAGGTGATGCCAGGGATGTATTCATTAGTGATGATGGTGTGATTAGGATGCAGGGTCAGATATGTGTTCCTAATGTAGATGGGCTTCATGAGTTGATTATAGAGGAGGCCCACAGATCGCGGTACTCCATCCATCCGGGTGCCATGAAGATGTATCAGGATCTGAGACAACATTATTGGTGGAGGCGGATGAAGAAGGATATTGTTGGATTTGTATCTCGGTGTCGCAACTATCAACAAGTCAAGTATGAGCACTAGAGACCAAGTGGATTGCATCAGAGGTTAGATATTCTGGAGTGGAAGTGGGAGCGGATCACCATGGACTTTGTAGTTGGGCTCCCACGGATTTCGAGGAAGTTCGATGCTATTTGGGTTATTGTGGATCGGCTGACCAAGTCCGCGCATTTCATTCCTGTTGGTACTCTTATACTTCAGAGCGGTTAGCTGAGATTTATATCCGGGAGATTGTCCGATTGCATGGTGTTCCAGTTTCCATTATTTCTGATAGAGGTACTCAATTCACATCACAATTTTTGAGGACCGTCCAGAGAGAGTTGGGTACTCAGGTTGAGTTGAGCACAACTTTTCATACTCAGACAAACGAGCAGTCCGAGCGCATTATTCAGATACTAGAGGACATGTTGTGCGCTTGTGTTATTGATTTTGGGGGTTCATGGGACCAGTTTCTACCACTCGAGGAGTTTGCATATAATAATAATTGTCAGACAAGTATTCAGATTGCTCCGTACGAGGATTTGTGTGGGAGGAGGTGTAGATCTCCGGTTGGTTGGTTTGAGTCGGGTGTGGCTAGGCTCTTGGATACAGATTTGGTACATGATGCGTTAGATAAGGTGAAGTTGATTCAGGAGCAACTGCGCATAGCGCGGTCTAGGCAGAAGAGTTATGAGGACAAGAAGGTCCGTGATGTATCATTCATGGTCAGGGAGAAGGTTCTGTTGAAGGTGTCGCCCATGAAGGGTGTTATGCAGTTTGGGAAGAGGGGAAAGTTGAGTCCCCGATTTATTGGGTCTGTTGAAGTGCTTCAGAGGGTAGGGGAAGTGGCTTATAGGCTTGCTTTGCCACCTAGCCTGTCGAGTGTGCTCCAGTATTTCAAGTTTCCATGCTCCGGAAATACGTTGGTGACCCGTCTCATGTTTTGGACTTCAGTTCGGTTTAGCTAGAGGGTGATATGACTTATGAGGTGGAGCCAGTAGCTATTTTGGTTTGACATGTTCGAAGGTTAAAGTATAAGGATATAACTTCAGTTAAGGTGCAGTGGAGAGGGAAGCCGGTGGAGAAGGCCACCTAGGAGACCGAGCGGGAGATGCAGAGAAGATATCCTCACTTATTTGAGACTCCAGGTATGCTTCTAGACCCGTTCGAGGATGAACGTTTGTTTAAGAGAGGGAGAATATAATGACCCGAACGGTCGTTTCGAGAGTTTAGCCTCGTTTCCCCCATTTCTACTTCATTTTGGGTTGTTTAGATCACTTATGTTGTGTTGGGTCGGTTGGCTCGGGTTTGGAGTGATTGCGGAAAGAAAGGAGACACTTAGTCTCTTAAGTTTGTTAAATAGTTGAAAAAGTCAACCGGAAGTTGACTTATAGGTATATGATCCTGGAATGTGGGGTTTTATGGTTCAGATAGCTTTGTTAGGTGATTTGGGACTTAGGAGTGTGTTCGGAATGTTATTCAGAGGTTTGTGGTAGAATTAGGCTTGAATTGGCTAAATTGGATTTTTGGCGATTTCCGGTCGGCAAAAGAAAAATTAGCTATCGGGGTCGGAATGGAATTTCGGAAGTTGGAATAGATTCGTAGTATCATGGTTGATTTGTGTGCAAAATTTGAGACTATTCGGGCAAGGTTTGCTTGGTTTCGAAGTCCTTTGTGAATCTAGTAGTTTTGGGGTTCTTAGGTTTGAATCCGGAATTTGATTTGATGTTTGATGTTGTTTTAGGCGATTTGTAGGGTTGATTAAGTTTGAATGGTGTTTTGGGACGTGTTGGTGTGGTTGGTTGAGGCCTCGAGGACCTCGGGTGTGTTCCGGATGGTTAGCAGGTGAATCAACTGTTGGAAAATAGGATGCTGGTGTGCTGAGGGAGTTGCTGGTGTTCAGAAGGGGGTTCCCTGAAGTTTGGAACGTGGACCGCACTGAAAATCCACGGTCAACAGTGGAAGTTCGCGGGGAAGGCAATTTTTCCATGGTCAGCGGTGAAAGATGACGCGAACAACAGAAGTATCTGCAAGGTCTCAGGAGTTTGGAGAATTGCGCGGCCGCGGCGGGAATTCTGCGGACCGCGGTGTGGGGCTCGCGGTGGCTGTGGATTTTTCGCTATCAGCGGATCAGGAATCTGAGGGTGCACTATAAATACGAGAACCAGGGTTTTATTTTCATACTTTTACCTAAAGAGCTCCGATTTTGGCAATATTTCGAGGGATTTTCAAGAAAATCATCGGGGCAAGTGATTCTAACTCGATTCTGACTAAAACACATGATTTTAACATTTAATCCATCATTTTATTAGAGAATCGGGGATGAAAAATTGGGGAAAGTTGTAGAAAATTTCATAAATGGATTTTTGAGAGTTGAACATCGATTTGAGGTCGGATTTTGATAAATTTAGTATGGTTGGACTGGGGAGTGAATAGGTTTATGAGTTTTGTGAATGTTTTCGGATTTTTGAGGTTGGACCCTTGTCCCAGCTCGTCACTACTTTCAACCTAAAGTTAGGTTTGTTAATTATTGAGTACATAGGGTCTGTTGTACTCATACTATATTTTTGCACCTTGCGTACTGATTTTAAGATGTTGATGTTGCTGTGTATGGATGGAGTTGGCATTGAGGATGTACATGCGATCCTGTCACAACTGCCTCTTGTTCTTGGTAGCTTTAGAATTATTAATTTTGTTCATATATATTTCAAACAGATGATGCATCTTATTTCACACTAGCTTTGTAAATTCTAAATCTTAGAAGCTTATGATTTGTATTACCAGTCCTTGGAAAGTGTATTAAAGTCAGCTTTATTATCTTTATTTCTCTCACATTAAATTAGATTGTTGTTAATTGGCTTACCTAGCGGGTTGGGTAGGTTCCATCACGACTAGTTGGATTTTGGGTCATGACATTTTCTTGGTCAAAAAAGGGAAGAATGAGACGAAGTCTCATTTTTGGACTTTATTCTACCGCTCAGGGGTTCCTTCTTCGCTTTCGCGACCTTTCCCTTGCTTTCACAATGAAAAATATTCCTCAATAGCCATTTCCAAACTCTTCCTTGACAGTCTCTAGTATAATGGTCATAACTGTTTGTATAAAACTCCAAAATAGTTTGGTTTCTGAAAACTAGACACAAAGGGCTACAATGTTTGTTTTTGGATCATCTCCACATTACCTATAGATTGAAAGATAAAAGCTTTCAAAGTCAGACAACGGACAACATGAATTCCTTCTTTGTGAACGCGAAGATCAAAACCGTACATCAGAAAACCAGCATCCAAAGTAGCCCAAAATGATCCATAGCACCCAGAACACACCCGAGGCCCCCCGGACCCCAACCATTTATATCAACAAGTCCTAAAATATGATACGAACTTAGTTGAGGCCTCAATTCACATCAAACTACGCTAAAACCACAAATCTCACCCTAATTCAACAAAGTCAACCCTCGATCAAACCTCTCAACCTCCCAAAACTTCAATTTTTCAAATTTCGCCAAAATGCGCCGAGTTATCCTACGGACTTCCAAATCCAAATCCGGACGTACGAGTAAGTCTAAAATTACCATACGAAGCAATTGGAATCATCAAAAACTCCATTTCAGAGTCGTTTTCACAAAGGTCAAACTCAGGTTAACTCCTCTTACTTAAGCTTCTAAAATAAGAATTGTTTTCCAAATTTATCCCGAATCATCCGAAAACCAAACTCGGCCACACATGCAAGTCATAATATAAACATAGTTGCCCGAGACCTCAAACCGCAGAACGAGACGCTGATTCTCAAAACGACCGGTCGGGTCGTTACAAAAACAATAAATTATTATAGCTTTTATAAATTAAGAGAAATGTTTTTCTTCGAGTAGGGAAGGAGTTAAAAATTATTATAGCTTTTATACTATCGTAAAAGTACTAAACCCCAATGCAAAAAAATAAAATTATTTTTTTAATATTGAGAACAAGTAATTAAGTCTTTGAATTAATTAATCTCCAATTTTAGTTTATATAAAACCTTTTAGTTTTTCGAGATTCAACTTAAATAAACTTTGACCAAAATTTTTAAATATTGTTTTTATCTGTCACGACCCGAATTTCCCACCGTCCGGACTGTGATGGCGCCTAACATTGAACCCGCTAGGCAAGCCAACGTTACTGATTATTTTTATCGTATTCCTTTATCTTAAACAGTTTACCAAATATTATAATAAAATCAACGGAAAAATCAAGATGCGGAATAACAAAATTTAACTGTTTAATTCAATACTATTACGAAATCCATAATAACCACACCCAGAACTAGTGTCACAATTTCACGGACTGTCTACGAATACTACAAATAGTGGTCCGAACAAAATAAATATACATCTGTATCAGAAGTAAACAAGAACAAAACAGAAATAGGATAAAAGGGGACGCCAAGGCCTACGGACGCCTGCAGGACTACCTCGGGGTCTCCACTGGACTGAAGGCAGCAACCTCGATCTAGGGTCCTAAGGGTCTAGTACCGGGATCTGCACAAAAGTGCAAAGTCTAGCATCAGTACAACCGACCCCATGTACTGAGTAAGTGTCGAGCCTAACCTCGGCGAAGTAGTGACGAGGCTAGGACTCAACAACCACATAAACCTGTGTAATTAATCATATACGAGAAACAGTAATAATAACAAGAATTAAACAAAATAATACGGGAGAAGGGGAACATGCTGAGGGGAGGAAATATCAAGTTATAACAATAACGAAATAAAGCAACAATGTAAATATCAGACTTAAAACAATAGAGATAATAACACGGAAACAATGCACGACATCACCCTTCGTGCTTTTACTCTCGTTCTCACTATAAAGTCAACAAAATTGACATGGCATCACCCTTCGTGCTTTTACTATCTCATAATCATGGCACGGCATCACCCTTCGTGCTTTTAATTTCATAATATGGCACGACATCACCCTTCGTGATTTTACACTCTTTCTCACCCAAACAAATGAAATGACAACAATCCAACAAGGAAATCAACAATATAAATAATAATAAAACCATAACGTTCTGTCAAGGGAGCCAACAGTAGATACCAACATATAGATACTCGTCACCACACCTATACGTTGAACATAACACTAACACGTAGCAAATAGGACAAATCACCTATTCCCTCAAGCTAAAGTTAAGCCAAAAACTTACCTTGGGTTCCACAGCAAAACTCAGGACTCAAATATCACTTTCCATTTAGAATTCGCCTCCAATTTACTTGTATCTAGACATAATTAACTTAACAATATCAATAAATGCTAAATAATTCAACCCCAATGCTTAATTATAGGTTTTATATCATTCTTCCCAAAAAGTAAAAAATTGACCCCGGTCTCGCTTGGTCAAAACACGAGGTTCGGACCAAAACCCGATCACCCATTCACCAACGAGCCCGAAAATGTAATTAGTTTCGGAATCCGACCCCAAAGGTCTAAATTCCCAAATTTGTAAAATCCCTAATTTCTACACTTAAAGAACAAGATCTAGGCCTAGAAATCTAATGGGTGTTGATGGAAAATGAAGAAATAGAGTATAAGAACACGAACCTATGATTTGGTGGTGAAATTCCTCTTGAAAATTCGCCAAAGGTCAGTATCTATGGAAGGAGATATGAAATTATGGCCTTTTCCCGTTTTTCTACAATTTTAAGTGCTGGGCGACAATGTTCATCGCATTCGCATGAACCCTGTCGCGTTCGCGAAGCACTGCCTCCTGAGAACTTACGCGTTCGCGGGTAAGGCTACACGTTCGCGAAGGCTTAGCCCAGCCCTGTCTTCGCGTTCACGTACAAGGGGCAGCGTTCGCATAAGCTTACCCAATTTCCCTGACCAACCTCTCCTAAAACTATGCGTTCGCATATAGTTGGCCGCGTTCACGTAGAGCAACCCCCCATTGCTCTACGTTCGCGTCCAGTCCTATGCGTTCGCGATGAACAAACCAGCCCTAGCCTCGTTTACTCTTCGCGTTCGCACGGGTGACCACGCGTTCGCATAGTACAAAACACCAAACACAAGAAACATCAACTTCACCATATTTTTCTAAGTCCGAAACACCCCGATGCCTATTCGAAACTCACCCGAGCCCTCGAAGCTCCATACCAAACATGCACACAACCCTAAAAACATCCTACAGACTTACTCATGCGATCAAATCTCCAAAATAACATCTTAAACAGCGAATTTAGCATCAAAATCAAAGAAAAATCTCAAGAACTTTCAAAGATTCAAATTTTACAACTACGGGTCCGAATCACGTCATATGACCTCCGTTTTTTACCAAATTTTATAAGCACCACTCAAATACTATATTAAACATGTATCGGGCTCCAAAACCAAAATACGGACCCGATACTATCAATTTCAAATACAGTCAAATTTCCAAAAACTCTTATAATTTCAGTTAAACAATTTCTTTCAAAAATTCATTTCTCGGGCTTGTGACCTCGGAATTCAATCCCGGGCATACGCCCAAGTCTCATATTTTCCTACGGACCCTCCGGGATCGTCAAATCACAGGTCCGGGCCCGTTTACCCAAAATATTGACCGAAGTCAACTTAAATTTAATTTTAAAGGCAAAATTAGCATTTTTCTTAATTTTTCTTTCCGAATATACGCCCGGGCTGCGCACGCAAAACGAAGTGAGACATGAGGAGGTCTTTAAGGCCTCGAAAGACATTTTTTACTTTAAAACAAGATATGACCTTTTGGGTCATCACATTCTCCACCTCTAAAACAAACGTGCGTCCGCGAACGGACATAGAAAAGTACCTGAATCGGGGAAAAGATGGGGATACCGGCTCCACATATCAGACTCGGACACCCAGGTAGCTACCTCGGTAGGCTGACCTCTCTACTGAACACGAACCGAAGGTTAACTCTTCGATCTCAACTGACGAACTTTCCGGTCCAGGATAGCTACCAGCTCCTCCTCATAGGTCAATTCCTTTTCCAACTGGACACTGCTGAAGTCTAACACATGGGATGGATCGCCGTGATACTTTTGAAGCATAGACACATGAAACAATGGATGCACAACTGATAAACTCGGTAGCAACTCAAGTCTGTAAGCCACCTCTCCCACTCTATCAAGGATATCAAAAGGACCATTGAACCTAGGGCTTAACTTTCCCTTCTTCCCAAACCTCATCACGCCCTTCATGGGCGACACCCGAAGCAACACTCGCTCCCCAACCATGAATGCCACATTACAAACCTTGCGATCAACATAACTCTTCTTCCTGGACTGAGCTGTACGAAGTCTGTCCTGAATAACCTTAAACTTATCCAAGGCATCCTGCACTAATTCTATACCCAAATCCTGAGCCTCCCCAGGCTCAAACCATCCAATCGGCGACCGACATTGCCTACCATATAACCCCTCATAGGGAGCCATCTGAATGCTCGACTGATAGCTGTTGTTGTAGGAAAACTCGGCTAATGGCCAGAACTGATCCCAAGAACTTCCAAAGTCAATAACACAAGCGCGGAGCATCTCCTCCAAAATATGAATAGTACGCTCGGACTATTCGTCCATCTGAGGATGAAATGCTGTGCTCAACTCGACCCGCATGCCAAACTCACGTTGAACTGCCCTCCAGAAATGCGAGGTAAATTGCGTACCTCGGTCAGAAATGATAGACATGGGCATCCCATGAAGGCGAACAATCTCTCAAATGTAGATCTCTGCCAATCTCTCTGAAGAATAAAAAACTGCCATAAGAATGAAATGCGCTGACTTGGTCAGCCTATCCACAATAACCCATACTGCATCGAACTTCCTCTAAGTCCGCGGGAGTCCAACAACGAAATCCATGGTGATACACTCCCACTTCCACTCAAGAATCTCAATCTTCTGAAAGAAGCAACCAGGCCTCTGATGCTCGTACTTTACCTGCTGACAATCAAAACACCAAGCTACATACGCCACAATATCCTTCTTCATCCTCCTCCACAAATAATGCTGCCGCAAATCCTGATACATCTTTGTGGTGACCGGATGAATGGAGTACCTGGAACTATGGGCCTCCTCTAATATCAACTCACAAAGTCCATCCACATTGGGTACACAAATACGACCCTGCATTCATAGAACTCCATCATCCCCAACTATAACCTGCTTGGCACCATTGTGCCACACCGTGTCCCTAAGAACAAGCAGATGAGGATCATCATACTGCCAATCTCGGATACGCTCCAATAATGAAGAACGAGCAACTGTATAAGCTAGAACACGATCGGGCTCAGAAACATCCAACCTCATGAACTAATTGGCTAAAGCCTGAACATCCAAAGAAAGAGGTCTCTCCCCGACTGGAATATACGCAAGGTTACCCATACTGGCTGACTTCCTACTCAAAGCATCGACTACTATGTTGGCTTTCCCCGGATGATACAAGATGGTGATATCATAGTCTTTCAATATCTCCAACCATCCCCTCTGCCTCAAATTCAACTCTTTTTGCTTGAACAAGTATTCCAAACTCTTGTGATCCATGCACACCTCACATGATACGCCATATAGATAATGCCTCCAAATCTTCAGCGCGTGAACAATGGCTGCTAGCTCCATATCATGAACTGGATAATTCTTCTCGTGGATCTTCAACTGTCGCGAAGCATATGAAATAACCTTGCCATCTTGCATCAACATAGCACCAAGTCCAATACGAGATGCATCACAATACACAGTATATGGCCCTAAACCTGTGGGCAAAACCAACACCGACGCCGTAGTCAAAGCTGTCTTGAGCTTATGAAAGCTCACCTCACACTCATCTGACCACCTAAACTGGGCACCCTTCTGAGTCAACCTGGTCATCGGGGCTTCAATAGACGAAAACCCCTCCAGAAACCGACAGTAATAACCTACCAAACCCAAGAAACTCCGGATATCTATGGTTGATGTGGGTCTAGGCCAATCCTTGACCGTCGAAATCTTTTTAGGATCCACCTGAATGCCCTCTATTTATACAACACGACCTAGGAATGCAACTGAACTCAACCAAAACTCACTTTTCGAAAACTTAGCATATAACTGACTGTCCCTCAAAGTCTTGAGAATGACTTGAAGGTGCTTCTCATGCTCCTCCCAGCTGCGGGAATAAATCAGAATATCATCAATGAAGACAATCACGAAGGAATCCAAATAAGGCCTGAACACTCGGTTCATCAAGTCCATGAAAGCTACTGAGGCATTTGTCAACCCGAATGACATCACTAAGGACTCATAATGCTCGTACCGAGTGCGAAAAGCTGTCTTAGGGACATCAGATGCCCTAATCCTCAACTGATGGTATCCAGACCTCAAATCAATCTTCGAAAATACCTTGGAACCCTGAAGCTGATCAAACTAATTATCAATCCTCGGCAATGGATACTTGTTCTTGATGGTAACCTTGTTCAATTGCCGATAATCTATGCACATCCTGATCGATCCGTCCTTCTTCTTAACAAACAACACCTGCGCACCCCAAGGCGAGACACTAGGCCTAATAAAGCCTTTATCAAGCAAATCCTGCAATTGTTCTTTCAATTCCTTCAACTCTGGCGGGGCCATACGGTATGGCGGGATAGAAATGGGTTGAGTGCCCAGAGACAAATTAATGCAAAAGTCAATATCTCTGTCGGGTGGCATACCCCGAAGGTCTGCAGGAAACACCTCTGGAAACTCACGGATAACAGGCATAGAATCCATAGAAGGAACCTCAGCATTAGAATCACGAACATAAGCTAAATAGGCCAAACACCCCTTCTCGACCATGCGCCGAGCCTTCATATAAGAGATAACCCTTCTGCGAGAATGACCAAGAGTCCCTATCCACTATAGTCGAGGCAACCCCGACAAAGCTAAGGTCACGGTCTTGGCATGACAGTCCAATATGGCATGATAAGGCGACAACCAATCCATCCCCAAAATGACATCAAAATCTATCATATCAAGGAGTAGGAGATCTACACTGGTCTCAAGACCCCCAATAACCACTACACATGAACGGTATATATGATCTACCACAATGGAGTCACCCACCGATGTAGACACATATACAAGAGCACTCAGAGAATCACGAGGCACAATCAAATAAGGGAAAAAATAAGATGATACATGGGAATATGTGGACCATGGATCAAATAGAACTGAAGCATCCCTGCTGCAAACTGAAACCGGACCTGTGATAACTGAATCGGAGGCCACGACTTCAGGTCTGGTCATAATAGCATAACATCGGGGCTGGGCCCCACCAATCTGAACTACATCCCTGGGACAGCCTCCTGCTGGCTGACCTCTACCTCTAACGGCCTGGCCTCCACCTCTAACGACCTGGCCTCTACCTCTAACACCTCGACCCCCACTTCTAGCTGGCTGAGCGGGCAGTGGAACCTGGTGCTGGAACCATGGAACGAGAAACTTGGTGCTGAGAACTGCTCGAGGGGAAAATCTAGAAATGTGCCTTGGATCACCACAAGTATAACAAGTCCTCGGTTGTTGAGAGTGCTGGCCCTCAAACTGACCCTAACGACATGAGTAACCACCCTAAAAACTCTGGCGAGGCGGTGCACTGATAGGAGCGGTGGTGCATTGTAGGGCAACTGATCAGAATACTGCATATGAGAACCATAACCACCTGGAGCACCACGAGACACCTGAAGTGCTAAATGAAATGGCTTGAAAAAATGGCCCCTAACAAAAGAGTCCCTGCCTCCAGATGAGGCACCGCTGAACCTGCAAAAATGATGAGGCCTCTTGTCAGACCCCTGACCACTCCCCTGTAATAGAACCATCTCAACTCGTCTGGCCACATTGGCTGCATCTTGGAAGGAAATCTCACTCCCTATATCTTTATCCATCTGCAATCTGATCGGCTGAGCTAGTCCCTCAATAAATCTCCTCACCCTCTCTCGCTCGGTTGGAAGTATCATAATAGCATGACAGACCAAGGTAATGAATCTGGTCTCGTATTGAGTGACGATCATGGAACCCTGCTGGAGACGCTCAAACTGCCTCCGATAATCCTCCCTCTGAGTGATAGGAAGAAACGTCTCCAGAAATACTCGAGAGAACAGGGCCCAAGTCAAGGCCGGTGATCCCACTGGTCTAGCCAAACAATAATCTCTCCACCAAGTCTTGGCGGAAACTAACAGAAGAAAAGTAGCAAAGTCGACCCCATTGGTCTCCACTATCCCCATGTTCTGTAGAACCTCGTGACAGCTATCCAAATAGTCCTGGGGATCCTCTGAGGATGTATCGCTATAAGTAGTAGGGAAAAGCTTGGAGAACCTGTCCAACCTCCATAAAGCATCAGCAGACATAACTGCTCCATCACCGATCTGAGCCACAACACCCGGCTGAACTACCCCAGCTGTCTGAGCTACTGGAGTCTAAAACTGAGGAGCCATCTGCTCCGGAGTGTTAGTAGCGGGAGTCTGTGCTCCTCCCCCAGCCTGAGAGACGACTGGTGCTGCAGGAAGTAAACATACCTAAGCGACACTCCCCATGAGGCCCACTAGACGGACCAGAGCATCCTGGAGTACCGGGGTAGCGAGGAACCCCTCGGGGACCTGAGCTGGACCTGTCGGAGCTGTCTGGGTCGGAACCTCATCAGCAAACTCTACCTGAGGCTCCGCCGCTGGTGGTGCTGCTCTGGGCTAAGCTCTGCCCCTGCTTCGGCCTCTACAACGGCCTCGACCTCTACAACGGCCTCGGCCTCGTCCTCGGCCCCTCGTAGGAGCTTCCACTGGGGACTCGGGCTGCTGATCAGTGGATGAAGAAGCACGTGTTCTCGCCATCTGCGAAAGAACAGAGTAGAAGTTCAATTAGCATTGAGAAATCAAATCGCACAATAGAGAAGAATAGATGTGAAGTCATTCCTAAACTCTATAGCCTCTGAGGGATAGGCACAGACGTCTCTGTGCCGATCCCTTAGACTCTACTATGCTTGTCCGTGAATTGTGAGACCTAAGCAACCTAGTGCTCTGATACCAACTTGTCACGATCCGAATTTCCCACCGTCGGGACCGTGATGGCGCCTAACATTGAACCCGCTAGGCAAGCCAATGTTACTGATTATTTTTCTTATTCTTTTATCTTTAATAGTTTACCAGATATTATAATAAAATCAACGGAAAAATCAAGATGCGGAAAAACAGAACTTAACTGTTTAATTCAATACAATTACGAAATCAATAATAACCACACCCAGAACTAGTGTAACAATTTCACGGACTGTCTACGAATACTACAAATAGTGGTCCGAACAAAATAAATATACATCTGTCTCAGAAGTAAACAAGAACAGAACATAAATAGGATAAAAAGGGACGCCAAGACCTGCGGACGCCTGCAGGACTACCTCAGGGTCTCCACTGGACTGAAGGCAGAAACCTCGATCTAGGGTTCGAAGGGTCCAGTACCAGGATCTGCACAAAAGTGCAAAGTGTAGCATCAGTACAACCGATCCCATGTACTGAGTAAGTGTCGAGCCTAACCTCGGCAAAGTAGTGACGAGGCTAGGACTCAACAACCACATAAACCTGTGCAATTTAATCATATACGAGAAACACTAATAATAACAAGAATTAAACAAAATAACAGGGGAGAAGGGGAACATGTTGAGGGGAGGAAATATCAAGTTATAAAAATAAGGAAATAAAGCAACAAAGTAAATATCAGACTTAAAACAATAGAGATAATAACACGAAAACAATGCACGACATCGCCCTCCGTGCTTTTACTCTCGTTCTCACCATAAAATTAACAGAAATGACACGGCATCACCCTTCATGCTTTTGCTCTCTCATAATCATGGCACGACATCACCCTTCGTGCTTTTACTCTCTCATAATCATGGCATGACATCACCCTTCGTGCTTTAACACTCACTCACAATATCATGCACGGCATCACCCTTCGTGGTTTTACACTCTTTCTCACCCAAACAAATGAAATGACAGCAATCCGACAAGGAAATCAACAGTATAAACAATAATAAAACTATAACGTCCCGACGAGGGAGCCAACAATAGAATTAATATCATCCCGACAAGGAAAATAACTATAACCAATCTCACTTAGTTACTTAACTTCACGTAATAATTCTCAACTTGAACCAATACTCAACAATAGGCAATACCAAGGAAATACCGTCAACGTGGATAATTATCAAATTAAACCCAAGTAGTGCTCAACGGAAAATCAAATCAATCACTTTATACGACTCACGGGCATGCTTGATACCAACGTATAGATACTCGTCACCACACTTATACGTTGAACATAACACTAACACGTAGCAAATAGTACACAACACCTATTCCCTCAAGCTAAGGTTAAGCCAAACACTTACCTAGGGTTCCACGGCCAAACTCAAGCATCAAATACCGCTTTTACTTTTGAATTCGCCTCCAATTCACTTGTATCTAGACATAATTAACTTAACAATATCAATAAATGCTATATAATTCAACCTCAATGCTTAATTATAGGTTTTCTATCATTCTTCCCAAAAGTCAAAAATAAACCCCGGGCCCGTTTGGTCAAAACACGAGGTTCGGACCAAAATCCGATCACCCACGAGCCCGAATATGTAATTAGTTTAGGAATTCGACCCCAAATCGAGGTCTAAATTCCAAAATTTGTAAAATCCCTATTTCTCCTAAAATCCATAATTTCTACCCTTAAAGAACAAGATTAGGCCTAGAAATCTAACGGGTGTTGATGAAAAATGAAGAAAACGAGTTTTAGAACACGAACCTATGATTTGGTGGTGAAATGCCTCTTCAAAAATCGCCCATGGTCGGATTCTATGGAAGGAGGTATGAAATTATGGCCTTTTCCCGTTTTTCTACTGTTTTAAGTGCTGGGCGACATTGTTCATCTCGTTCGCGTGAACCCTGTCGCGTTCGCGAAGTACTGCCTCCTGAGGACTTACGCATTCGTGGGTAAGGCTATGCGTTCGCGAAGGATTAGCCAAGCCCTGCCTTCAGTTTCGTGTACTAGGGGTCGCGTTCGCATAGGCTTACCCAATTTCCCTGATCTGCCCCTTCCTAAAACTATGCGTTCGCGTATAGCTGGCCGCGTTCGTGAGAGCATCCCCCAGTGCTCCGCGTTCACGTCCAGTCCTATGCGTTTGCGATGAACAAACCAGCCCCAACCCCGTTTACTCTTCGCGTTCGCGTGGGTGACCACGCGTTCGTATAGTACAAAACACCAAACACCAGAAACATCAACTTCACCATATTTTTCTAAGTCCGAAACACCCTAATGCCTATCCGAAACTCACCCAAGCCCTCGGGACTGCAAACCAAACATGTACACAACCCTAAAACCTCATACGAATACGCTCGTGCGATCAAAACACCAGAATAACACCTCAAAATACAGTTTAAAGAAATTACAATAACACATATGTAAGACAAAAGTTTCTTATTTATTGAACTAGCTAAATTGGATCAATTTTTATATTTTTTAGGAGCTTAGATCTATTTCGTTAATTTTTATTCAGTAACTCAAATAAATTATTTAATATATTTACCTATTTAAAAAAATTATATACCATAATATAGGTATACGTGCAAAGCGCGTACCCTAAGACTAGTATCTTAAATGACATAAAACCTTTAACTCTACTTAGTAATATTATTATTTATATTAGTCCGGGATAATTTAAATAAATAAGATGTTAGAAATGTCTTTACAATATGTTACCTTTGACATTAGTATAAAAAAATTATATTTACTAATATGAAGATTTAAGTAGTTTAATTCAAAGTTTTAAAATATTTTAATAAAGAGTATGCTTTTTCTTTCTTATAAATTATAAAATCTATTTTTAATATTTTGGTGCTTCAAATTATATCTCGAGGGCCTATATCAAGGCTTTATTAGCCTCCTTCTTTAGCCACACGTCCCCCGACATTTTCAACAAAAATTTATATAGTTTCGGGTAAGAGAAGACAACAATAGCAAGAAGATTAAAGGCAGTGAATGTGTTCATTTATCAAATGTGAATGAATCTAGTTGAATAATATGTATGTGATTAAGTGGTTTCAACGGAACTCGTGGCCTACAACAATAACAACAATAACATCCCAGTATAATCCCACAAATGGGTCTGCAGCCTAAAATCAAAATATATAAAACCCTTAAACTTCTTTTATAAAATCCATATAATAATGAGAGATTGAAAAACCTACATGGTATTGATCTAGTGATGTGCGCGCAACACATACATCATTGATATTGAACTTTCCCCTATACAAAAATATGATTAAGTAAAAATGAGAAAGGGGTGAACTTATTATTCATCAATTTTGAACCATCCCCCACTTGTCTCGGGAATTTATTAGTCAAGAAGAGATGAGACACAAAAGAATCTACTTTATGATGTATGGATCAATCAAGTGTAACAAAAAACAGTTAATTTAGAGAATCTGAGTTGAAATTAGAAAGTTAAATCATGAGAAACATTAAAAGAACTATACATAGAGGAAGAAAAATATAGTTGATGAGAAGTAAGTGTATTGTTTAATTTTGTGAGAGAAAATATTTATCGTATTAACTCACTCAATATTATAGAACACGATTCTAATTTAAAAACTTTTATTAATAGTTATATGAATATAAATTATATTTATTATGATAACGATAGGTCATCTAGAGTTTTAGAACCTAATTCTGTAAGTCGAAGCATCTAGTAGCTTCTTTAAGACTTTCTCAATTTGTGTGCACAGTCCGGGGATTTTTCGAAGGCTTTTATGTTAAAAACTGATAAAATATGAAATTTTGCCTTAAAAATTCATTTGAGTTGGCATCGGTCAATGCTTTGAGCAAACAGACACGAATTCATATGTTGATAGTTCCGGTGGGTTTGTATCGTAATTTGGGACTTGAGCGTATACCTAGAATCGAATTTGGAGGTCCCTAGCTCGAGTTATTGATTTTTGTCGTAAATTGAAAGTTTAAAGGTTTAATGATTGTAAAGAGTTGACTGATATTTGAACTTGTTGATACCGGTTCCGTATTTTGGTTTCGGAACTCGGTATAGGTTCATTGCTATATTTATGACTTGTTTGCCAAATTGATGAGAAACGGAATTGGTTTGACGTGATTCGGACGCCCGGTTGTGAATATAGAAGTTTTAAAGTTTCTTGAAAATTTCATTTGATTTTGGTGTCCGATTCTTAGTTCTAGGTGTTATTTTGGTGTTTTGATCGCACGAGCGTATTCGTATGAGGGTTTTGGGCTTGTGTGCATATTTAGTTTGGAGCCCCGAGGACTCAGGTGAGTTTCGGATAGCCTACGGAAAGTTTTGGACTTAGAAAATCTGGTGTCTCTCCTCAGTTCAACTGTCATCCAATTTCCTTCTTCGCGATCCCGAAGTGTGAACTGGGCTGGGTAGATTTTCTTCTACGTGAACGCGAGACAATGGTCGCGAACGTAGAGCAATTGGGGGCCTCCTCTACGCGAACACAATTAGTCACACGCAAACGCGTAGTGTATTGAGGTGGGAGAGGGGGGAACAAGGGTGACTCCATGCGAACACGAGCCTTGTCTCATGAATGCGAAGGTTAGTCGAGCTATCCCTTCGCGAACGTGTGGAGTATCCCGCGATCGCGTAAGCCAATCAAACTTTGCTCTTCGCGAACGCATTAGGTTTCACGCGAACGCGATACATACCTGGTGCCCAGTGATAAAACAATCCCAATTATGGGATTTTTGTTCATTATTCAAATTTTCAAAACATGAAAACCCTATAGGCGATTTTTCCAAGAAACCTTCTTCCCCAAATCATTGGTAAGTGATTCTAATCCATTTTCTTTCAATCTTTCACTATATTTCCTAAGATTTCAACCTAAAACCTAGTATTTTCATGGTGGAAATTGGAGGTTTGGGTAGAATTAGGGATGTTTGTAAAATTGAGATTTAGGTCTCAAATTGAGGTGCCAAAAAAAATTACATAACCGTGCTCGGGGGTGAATGGGTAATCGGATTTTGGTCCGAATTCCGGGTTTGGACCAAGCGGGCCCTGGAGTTGACTTTTGTTGACCTTTTCAATTATGACCTAAATTGAATCCTTTGCAATTGTGGGTAGTTCCTAAGGTTTAATTTGAATCATTTGGTTGGTAATTTGCTAGATTCTATTGGTTCGGAGGCTTTTTGAAAGGTAAGGAGGTGGTTGAGCTTTGAAGTGATCCTTGGAGCGAGGTAAGTGTTGTGTCTAACCTTGACTTGAGGGAATTAGGAACCGACAGACTATGTGCTATGTGAATTTCATGTGAGCGGCGTATATGCGAGGTGACAAGTGCTTATACGCCGCCGAATTTTCTGTTTTCCCTTATTTTCCGTTGTTATTTAATTATCTCCTTCCCTTCCTTAATTGTTATATGCCCTAAATTCTTTCCATGCTTACCTCCTACTTGTTAACCAATATCTTCTCCTGTTAATAATGTTAGATTTTTTGATATTTTCATGATTCCCTGTTTAACTGACTTACTTCCACCTTCTAATTGTCAATTACTGGACTCATCTTGCTGTGTAGTATTACTTATGTAGATTCCTATGTTGTACAAGGTTCCTTTTTTGTTTAGTTTGGTATTTATTGATCGTAAAAGTTTTCGTGCTTTGAATTGTTAATTCGACTGTGCAGTTGAGTGTTTTGTAATGATATAGTAGGATCGGGTTGCACATCGCAACGGGTGAAATAAGGATGGATTGATATGGTAGAATAAGGGTGAATTTGTACCGTATGGTGGGATCGAGTTGCACACCGCAACAGGTGAAATAAGGGTGACTGTTACAGTGAAATAAAGGTAAATTATGACACTGATATCATATGGTGGGATGGGGTTGCACGCCGCAATATATATATATATATATATATATATATATACACACACACACACACACACATATATATATATATATATATATATATATATATATATATATATATATATATATATATATATATATTAATTATTTATTGTTGTTAATGTTGTTACGGTGAAATAAGGGAGGATATGTGATGTACGGTGGGATCGGGTTTCGCGCCGCAACAACCTATGTGTTTATATTCCCTTAAGTTATGTTGGTTTTACGGTATTTTCATCTGAACTCTAAAGATTGGTAATTCTAAACGTCGCTGGCTTATTCCTTGAGGTTGTAATTATTATTTGCAATTGAATGTGTTATTTCATTTTGTATTTCCTTTTCTGTCTTTATTATATACTGCGTACAGGTTGTAGTGTGAGCCTTAGTCTCGTCACTGCTTTGTCGAGGTTAGGCTCGGCACTTACATAGTACATGGAGTCGGTTGTACTCATACTACACCCTTCACTTCTTGTGTAGATTTTGGCATCAGTCCCAACTGATCGTGAGGCGTAGCAGCTTGTTGGAGACTCTAGGCAGATCTGCTGGCGTTCGCAGACCTTGAAGTACCCTTCCACTTTCCCCTACTTTACTGTTTCTTTTCGTTCAAAACAGTTGTATTTCTTTCAGACTCTGTTTGTGGAAAATCCTTGAAGCTCGTGAGTTGTGACTCCTGATCCGGATTGTAGTAAATATTATGGGGATTTATATTATTCCACACTCAGTTTTATTTCATTTTGGATTAACTGACTTTATTTACTGAAATTGAATAATAATTGGCTTAACGGTTCTCTAACGTTGGCTTGCCTAGCAAGTGAAATCTTAGGCACCATCACGGTCCCAAAGGTGGAAATTCTGGACCATGACAAATAATATAATCTACTTTATATTTTTGGGGTCTTAAATTTTGGGGGCATAAGGCAAATGCTTTACCTGTCTTACGCTAGAGCCGCCCTTGGCGCATGTGGGCGAGTAATTTAGGAAAAATGCAGCTTTTATGTAGTCTTTTTCTCCTTAAGAATGCAGTAATACCTTTTCTGCAGAAACGACTCCCTTTCCTAGCTTAGGTTTTCTTTGGTAAAACAATCAAAACCCTTGGGGATTTCTTTTTTCCACCAAGAAAAGGTTTTCCAAAATCCTAATTTTAACTCAGGTACAATATATATCATAAAATCAATTGAATGATCCTTCCTATTATGGAGATAATTCTTTTTTTTTCTCCAACCCATTCTTATAATAAATTACAAATTCGTAATTGTACTCCTCAACTAAAATT
The DNA here is from genome assembly GCA_005239495.1 of Nicotiana undulata. Taxonomy (NCBI): domain Eukaryota; kingdom Viridiplantae; phylum Streptophyta; class Magnoliopsida; order Solanales; family Solanaceae; genus Nicotiana; species Nicotiana undulata. Next base: position 39,696 of record ML275439.1, on the reverse strand, counting down.
TCAAGTTCTTCCATTAAAATCTTATTCAACTTTCCAATTCTCATGTTAAGATTACATATACTAATCAACTAATAAATAAATTACTAATAAGTTAATTTATTAATTAATAAATCTCTCATAACTTATTTCATGTGTCGAATATAAAATTCATCGGCCGAGTATACACATAAAAACTTATAATCTTTAATAAAGGGGTATCATCAATCTCTAAACAGAGACATGAATTCTATCAACAAATTATTATTTCGCACATACATACCACATTCATCCAACTTATTAGGCATATTTGTTTACCCGTAAAATTGGTAACAATTAAACTTATAAAGTGGTTTTAAGGATACATGATTTCACCTAATATCAATTGATAAATGCGATGATAAATAACAGAAATTGAAAATATAGTAAAGCAAATCAGTGTTGAAATGCAATTCAGCCCTCGAGCTAGAGTGCCCTCGAACTGACTGATACTAAAGTAATGACGCAGAAGGTAAACTAATGAACAAGAGAGTATAAGCGAGAGAGAGTGTTATATTGCTTTGATATGTGAGAATAATGTGTCCTACAAATGATTAGAACCCCCTTTATATAGTAGAGAAATTCTACTTATGGTACAATTCTAGTTACAAAAGGAAATCCCATGATTAGCTAAACAACCGCTCTTGATCTGATCCATTTCGAGATTTTTTCCATGATCTCCGACCAGTCACAGATATCTCGCCACTATGTTATTATGATATCTTCGGTCTTGCTCGATGTTTGTCTCATTTGGTCTCGATCACTACTGGTCTTTATCTCGACAGGTACCTCGAATCCCAAACTCGGTATCACATCCTCGTACCTCGATCTGATCTATTAGGGGATCGATCTTCGATCCATCACCCTAGTCTCGGTTAATCAGTAAAACCGGGTGGGCCTGATTTTAATCATATACAGATAGTCCTCTCATTTTTTGGAGTGTAATGACAAGAAACGAATTGAGCCTTCGAATGTTACCTCGACCTGTCATCACCATGATGTAAGCAACAAAAGTGACCGAAACGTCCCATCGGTATAGTTCCCTAGGTTATTAATATGTGTCAGTTGATGGTCAGCCACTAGAAACTTTGAACCTTCGCCGTGAATTCCATAAATATGACTCTTTTACACTCTTTCAAACTTTACCTTTAACCTTTTCTGCTCTAACCTTCAAAGTTTTTCAAGTTCTTCATCTGCAAATTTACAAGTTTCACCGCTAACCTCTTCTTAAAATATCAAATCTTATCATCTTCATCTATCTTTAACCTCAAAACCAAATGGAGAAAATGTCAAAAATTATGCCTCAAAAGGAAATTGCTTCATCCTCTCAACCGACCGGCGGGAAAACGCTGGTTGAACCACGCCTTGAGGAATGTATTCCTGGGGTGTGTGTTATCAACTCCGATTTCAAGACCGAGAAAACTTCGTCGGTCCCCGGTCGTTGCGAGCCGGTATCGAGATATATATGCTCGATACCCGATAGCTTCCTCAAGAAAGTGAAGAAGGATTGTAAGTGGCAAGACAAAGAGGTTGTGATACCGGCACCAGAGGAGGCTATTATCACCCACATGGAAGGGTATATGAGTGTTTACACTTGCCCTTTCACATTGGGTCCTCTTGACCCAATCATCATGGACTTCTACAAAAAATACCAGGTGACCCTCGTTCAGATTCATCCCTCCTTCCGGAGGATCGTCATATTGCTTCGATTTTTCTCGAGCAAAGTTGAAGGGCCCCTCTTCACCCTCGACCACCTCATCAAGTTATACAATCCCCGACTTTACCGAGGTGGGTTAATAAAGCTCCAGCATCGAGCCACCAAAGTTTTCATCTCCAGTATAGATGAGGACAAGGATCGAGGATGGATGGGTCGATTTGTCAAGGTGAAGATATCGGACCTAATCCCAGCCAAGAAGATGCCATTCCACGAGAAGTGGAATATGAAACGTAAGTACGATCCAATTATTAGTTTCTATTTGTTATTTTGCTTCTCCGGTTTCTCTTATCGATACTCTTTTTTTTATGTAGCCGCTTCCTGGATTCCCAGTGCCATACCTGCCCTTAAGAGCCGGGTCAGAGACTTAGTCTCAACCTCTACGTATGCTGAACGTACATGACATGACTTATTAAAGGGTCGATGGGAAGCCAAAAATCATGGTAAGCCCCTTTCATATGTTTGATGATTTAGTTAAAACGCTTTTCCCACACTTATTCAATTTCATTTCATATAAGACTTGGCAAAGATGCGGTCATGAGGCCTCCATCCGGTGAGGAAGAGACTTCAACCCCGATCCAGAAGACGGTAAAGGAGAAGAAGAGAAAAAGGATCTCGACCTTTGAGGATCCAGAGCCCAAGAAGAAAGCAGCTCGTAAGACCAGAAAGAATAGCATCCTTCTGACCGAAGAGTCAGTTCGAAAACTGACGGAGGAAGATGAAGAAGACAATTCCAGGCTGGTGGCTCGAGCGAGGATGAACACCGAGGCCACAAAGGCCACTGAGTCGGTGAGGGTTTCAAAGACTCCTCCTCGAGATGAGGGGGTCTTGGAAAAAGACTTGGGCGAAGTCCCCGAGTCGTCAAAGATTGAAGAAGCCTCCCACCATAGTGAGAAAACAACGGGCACAGCTGTAGGGGATGGTCTCAAAGCCCCTCGAGATGGATAGAACGCCCCAAGTGACCCACTTGGGGCAATAGAAATTGGAGGCTCCCCGTCACTTCCTTCGTTCTCTGAGGGGATGATTCAGGAGGCTCGGGCCTTGAAGACCCCTTCTATAGAAGAAGCCCACGGAGGGGAGGACCCTTTCCATGGTTACTTTACTGAGGTCGAAGACGCTGCCTGCCTGAGTGATTTGGAGGTTTCGAGGAAGGACTCAGGCGAAACATAGTGTCTCTTCAACGAAGCACAACAAAATCTGAATTAGGTAAGCCTTAACTCCCCTCGTCGATATTCCATTTGTGTTTGTTTTCCCTCTTCTTGTCTAATTTCTTTTCTTCTTTCTGTGTAGGCCTTGGTACTTCATCAAGAGGAATTTTCAAAATCCTAACCAGAGTTGAGTTGGTGCGAGGCCGATCTTTAAGGTCTCACCGAGGAGAAGAATTCCCTTAAACTCCTGAGCGGGCAAAACAAAAAGAAGAAATCAAGGACCTCCGAGCTGAGCTAGCCGCGACATAAATAAAACGAAGAGACATGACCGAGTAGGTAATAAAACTACTCAAGGATCATGGCATCGGTTAAGGGGTGATGGCTAATAATTGGATCTCACAGGTCTAGCAGAAGCTCGAGAGGATCGAGCAGCTTCGAGGAAAGGTTGATGCGATGAGGGCGGAGACCCTGACATGGAAGCAAAAACTAGACCGCCTTGCCTCAAAGAAGGAAGCTACTCGAGCCCAGTTGTCATCGACTGAAAGTCAGCTCCTGGGCATGAAGGAGAAGAGCTTGGAACATGCCAAGAAAATAGAGGAGCTTGAGGCACGGTTGGCCACTGAACTTGCAAAGGACAAATCTGAGGCTGAAAAGGCTAAGGCCGATGCGATCGTGGACGTTTATCGGTTTGATGCTGAAGCTACTCAAGCCCAAGAAAGAGAAACTACTGAGGCCACCCAAACTCGGGCACATTACGTTGGCGAGCTCGCCAAGTTCCAATCTCAGAAGGAAACCCTCCAAGAGATCCATGCCCGCGTTTCGATCGAACTGAGGAGATAGAAAAGGTCAAAGGACTCGAAGACGATATTAGGGCACTGGCCTCCTCCTCTGATGATGATGACGCTGAGAGTGAGAGCGGGTCCGAGAGAAGGGGGAACCCGATGGAGAAGAAGCTGTCACCGAAGATAGTTAGGAACTTTAGGAATTTTTCCTTTCAAATTTTGTATAGAACCCCGACTGGGCCATGTCGCCCTTGTAAATGATTTTGGAATATAAGAAATTTTTATTTCTTTCTATCTTGTCTAGTCCCCCACTGGGCCATGTCGCCCTTGTAAATGATTTTGGAATATAAGAAATTTTTATTTCTTTCTATCTTGTCTAGTCCCCCACTGGGCCATGTCGCCCTTGTAAATGATTTTGGAATATAAGAAATTTTTATTTCTTTCTATCTTGTCTAGTCCCCCACTGGGCCATGTCGCCCTTGTAAATGATTTTGGAATATAAGAAATTTTTATTTCTTTCTATCTTGTCTAGTGAGACTTTGCCTTGTTTATGTCTTACAAAATTTCGCATTATTCATACCTTATGGAATATTATTCGTTGGTTCGAAGTTTGGGTATTTTGATCAAAACCAAACTGGTGTCGAGTGAGTGCTTCCTCGATCCCGAAATAGGATAACCCTTAGGTTTTAGTTGAGTGGGATGATTTCTCGAACTAAAAAACAAGAATGGCCCTTAGGATTTTGTATTAGACCGATGTGGCCTTTGTATAAAGAGTGACTTTTTTCCCTTTCCGAATTAAAAAAGTTAATCGTATAAAAATTTGTTATGCCTTAGCATGAGATAAATTTGTACCCATTAGGGTTTTTGAGGGTTGATGTTATTGTAACCTTTTGTTTCGTTATGCCTTAGCATGAGATAAAAAAAAATTGTTCGAGAGTTTGAACAATTCAGTACCCCTTAGGGTTTACGAGGGTTGATGTTACCGAAATCCTTTGTAATTTTACCTAGGGTAAGCCTTTTTAACCGGTTTATGAAAATATTCGAAGACCTATTTTATTTCAGAATTCAGACGTCTCTGAACTGCGCTAATTTGGCCGTAACCTTTTTAGTTTGGGACTTGCCTTTTGGGCTTGTTTTCCCATTACACTCCAAACTTGTTCGAAGTGACAGTCCCCGAGTGGGGTGGTCGTGGCCTATAAATTCGAGGGTTTTCTTTTTAAGGTCTTACGATTTCGAGGTTTTAATAGTTCGATCACATCTATTTTTCGGACGGTAGTCATTGAGTGTGGGGTTAATTGTTCGAACTTTAGTTGTGATCGTCCCTTAAGCATGTTTACACAATAGATCAGGAGCATGAAATTGCAGAGTAAAATTTTTCTAAGGGTCGAGTAACCTACATGGGCACAACTCATTCGACCGTTTGGCCCTTACAAAATTTACCTATCAAAACCTTGTTGACACGAAGTACTTTCCTTGTAGAAAAGTTGGCATTTGAGGGTGATGCCCCCCAGTATTCGATGTTGATTGTAAAGAAGCCTCGGATACTGTTGAATAACTCTAAGTTAGAACGAACAATGGTTTCCTCATTAAAAACCTCGCCACAAAAACCCATTCGGGACAAAAACCGGTCTAAGGAAAAAAGAGTGCAACACGTGCATTCAAACCTAAGGACTCCGTGTTGAAGGATCCATCGATGTCTTCGATCGAACACCTACAATCAGTTAATAAAAAATATAAATGGAAAATGGAGAAGGTCGTACCTTAGATGTAATATCGTTTGAGGAGTGATATGTTCCAATTGTTTGGTAATTGCTCGTCGTTCATCGTGCCGAGCTTGTAGGATCCTTTTCCGATGATGTCGAGGACCTTATATGGTACGTCCTAGTTCAAGCCAAGTTTTCCTTCGTTCCAGTTTTGAGTGTTGAAGGTGACTTTTCTCAGAACTAAGTCCCCGATTTTAAAGTGTCGAAGATTGGCTCTTCGGTTGTAATATCTTTCAATCCGCTATTTCTGTGCGGCCATTCGCACGAGGGAGGCTTCCCGTCTTTCATCTAGCAATTCAAGTCTTGTATTCATATCCTAGTTATATGACTCTTCAATCGCATACCGAAACCTGAGGCTAGGTTCCCCGACTTCCACAGGGATTAGAGTTTCAGCACCATAGACTAAAGAGAACGGTGTTGCCCCCGTACTGGATTTTGATGTTATGCGGTACGCCCAAAGAAATTCGGGCAATATCTCTCTCCATTTAACTTTAGCATCAGTCAATCTTTTATTTAGATTTTGAATGATGGTCTTGTTTGTCAATTCGGCTTGTCCGTTGCCACTAGGATTATATGGCATTGATAAAATTGTCACGCCCCAACCTCGGGGAGCGTGATCGGAGCTCAACCGAGTGAACCCGGTCGAGCAATCCTATTAAGCCTTTCCTACCCGAATCATTCATAAACCAAAAAGGGAACGTATCACCATTTGTTATCCAGAGAAGAGGTCAACGACCACCTTGACACCCATACATAACCCACATAAATGTCTATGGAGCCTTTAAAATACAAAAGACAAATATGAAAATGCCGGTAACAAGGCCTCGGCTATACCTCAAAATGTGGTAACTCATACAAAATAAGAACAACGTATGCTATACATGACCCCGTGAAGAAATGGGTCTCACCAAGACTACTGTGGGGAGAGAGAGAAGGCACTGCCATCCGCGATCAGCGCTATCTGCGATGGAACCACCTACATCCATTTAAAAATATTGCGCCCCTGATAAAAGGGACGTTAGTACTGTCTAATAGTACTAGTATGTAAGGCAAACACCAATCTTAGTAGAATGAACAGTAAAACATAGAGAAGGCAGTCACATAAATCACATAGTGCTTCACAAAAATATAAAGAAAAAACCAAGCAATGATCACATAGTTTCCAATTCAGTCTTTCCATCTTTAGGTTAATAATATTTAGTGCCAAGCTCCACAACTCATAATGCCACCATGTTTTTACACGGAGTCCGGTCTCGGCCCGACCGGCTAAGCCATCCCAAGTGAGACATATTCAAATTCATAATGATAATCAAAGATCCAGTATAAATGCCACCATGTGTATAGCATGGCGTCCGATCTCGGCCCGATTGACTAAGACATCTCACTTGGGACATATCCAATTGTTCATACAATTCACATTTCTTTCCCATAATTTGTTACATAATTCTTGGCACTTGGACGCATTTCACAACTCAAGTATTTTCCCTTTTTTATTCGTTCAATAACATAATCTTCCATATCAATAAGTACTATCATATAATACATTGCACACATAAGAGAAGGAGATTGGAAAATCATAATTCGCATTCTCAAATAGCATGGTGACATGGTAAACATCTAGAACAATTAGGGAACATGAGGCTTTCAACCCAACACACTAAGGCAATCAATTCTAGTATAATCAATTCGGAACTTACACCAATTATCCGGATGCCAGTATTCCGATTCTAAAAAGAAGAGGGTTAGCCATACATACCTTAATTGAGTTTTTTTAGAGCTTTTAGGCGATCCCGGATTTAGAAAACTTCAATCTACTCTAACAATATAGCAAAATTGAACCCAAAATTAGGAGAATAGTCATAATTCTAGCTCTTTAGAGCATCTTGCGAATCACTGGGTGTGTATTACTGGTCTTAGGCCTTTTTATTAATCATCCTACCGTTCTCCCACCCATTCTTAGTTTACGACCTCCCCACATACTTTAAAAACACATGCATGTAAGATATCTATCCCCACACCCAAGGTCTATCTTCCTAATTATCCCATTTTTACAAAATTTTGAGTTTAGAGGATAGGGTATAGGTTCTTACCTTCAATCTATTCTTCAATATTATGGCCTTCTTGAAAATCTCCAAGAATTTAGTAAGGATGATGAATTTTTGTGGATGGATGATCTCTCTCACTCTAAGAACCCTCTTCCTCACTCTATAATATCAGAAAATGGCTCAAAATGATGTGGGACATGCATTTTTATCGAAATAGGGTCGGGTCTAAAAATAAGAAAAATGGGTGCCCCGACAGAGGTCTGCGGTCGCATAACAGATATGCGGTCCGCAAAGTGGCCGTAGAAATGGGCCTTCAAAACTTGAAATTAATGACCATGTATGCGACCATTATGCGATCCACATACATGTTCTGCGGTAGCATAATGCACCGCATAACTCCTTTCGTAGAAACTCAGGGGTGATTATGCGGTCAGTATGCGGTCCGCGTAATGATTATGCGAACGCATAATCGACCGCATAACTGGCCTAAAAAATTGACCAACTTCCTGTCTCACTATGCGACCATTATGCGGCCCGCAGAGTGATTATGCGACCACATAATGGGTCGCAACCATTATGCGATCTCGAGTTTTTTGTTTAAATATTTTTTTATGGGTCCTCACAAAAATCCTTTTAATATTGCGGTCTTCGAGAAATTTTGTCACTTTGCTTCCGGCGAATTGCTTCCCATTATCACATACGATCTCGGCAGGGATCCCGAATTGACATATAATGTTGTCCGAAATGAAATCTATGAATTCTTTTTCTTTGAATTTCTCGAAGGCCTGTGCTTCAACCCACTTAGAAAAATAGTCTGTCATAAACAAAATGAATTGAGCTTTACCTGGGGCCGATGAGAGAGGGCCGACAATGTCCCTTCCCCATTTCATGAACGACCATGGGGATAAGACTGAGTGGAGTTGCTCCCCGGGTTGGTGAATCATCGACGCATACCTTTTGCATTTGTCGCACTTTTGAACAAACTCTTTTGTATCCTTTTCCATATCGACCCAATAATATCCTGCTCCGATGACTTTGTGAACCAATGACTTAGCACCAGAATGATTTCTGTAAGTGCCTTCGTGAATTTTTTGTAGGACGTAGTCGATGTCTCCTAGTCCCAAACATATCTCCAATTGTCCATCGAACATTCTCCTATATAGTGTTCCATCCCCGGCCAATGTGAACCATGTGCCCATCGTGCATGGAGTCGTCGATTCCTTAGGATCTGTTGGAAGCTTCTCGTTCTTTAGGTGTTGGATATACTTATTCCTCCAATCCCAGGTCAAAATTCTGGGATTTATTTTGGTGTGTCCTTCTTCGATTACTGACCTCAAAAGTTGTACGACAATCCCCGAGCTAAGTTCGTCATCTTCGAGCGATGACCCCAAGTTTGCAAGGGCATCAGCCTCACTATTTTGTTCTCGAGGTACGTGTTGTGGGTTCCATTCTTTAAATCGATATAGATCCACCTGTAGATTGTCTACGTACCTCTACATTCGGTCTTCTTGAACCTCAAAAGTTTGGTTGACTTGGTTTACCACAAGTAGGGAGTCGCATTTGGCCTTGACAACCTCGGCTCCCAAACTCTTATCTAGCTCGAGACCTGCAATCATGGCCTCATACTCAGCCTCATTGTTAGTTAATTTTGAAGTTTTGATAGATTGTCCAATTGTATTACCTGTGGGTGGCTTCAAAATGATGCCTAGCCCGGACCCCTTCACGTTCGAAGCACTGTCTGTGAAGAGGGTCCACACCCCATATGATGTACCCAAATTTAGTAACAGTTCCTTTTCGACCTCGGGTACGAGGGCTAGCATTAAGTCGGCCAAGATTTTAGAATTGATGGCCATTCAGGGTTGCTACTCAATATCGTACCCGCTGATCTCGACGTACCATTTTGCCAATCGACCCGAAATTTCGGGTTTGTGCAAAATATTGCGAAGGGGATAGGTAGTCACAACACAAATTGGGTGACACTGAAAATACGGTTTTAATTTCCTAGATGCGCTTATTAAATTAAGCGCTAATTTTTCTAAGTGTGGGTACCGAGGCTCGACCTCACCTAGGGTTCGACTAACATAATAAACAGGGAATTGCGTACCTTCCTCTTCTCGAACTAAGACACCACTTACCGCTATCTCCGAGACCGTTAAGTATAGGTAGAGTTGCTCGTCTGCTTTCAAGGTGTGAAGCAGATGTGGGCTTGAAAGATATCATTTTAGCTCTTCCAAGACTTGTTGGCATTCCAAGGTCCATGCACAATTTCTCTTCTTCTTAAGAAGTGAGAAGAATCAGTGGCTTTTATCCGAAGACCTCGAAATGAATCGACCTAGGGAGGCTATGCGCCCTGTTAACCTTTGCACGATCTTGACATTATCCAAGACTGTGATATCTTTGATAGACTTGATTTTACCGGGTTGATCTCGATCCCCCAATTTGATACCATGAAACCGAGGAACTTGCCCGAGCCAACCCCGAATGTGGACTTTTCCGGGTTGAGCTTCATGTTGTATTTTTTTAGTATGTGGAAGGTCTCCTGCAAATGTTTCAAATGATATTCTGCTCGCAGGGACTCAACTAGTATGTCATCAATATAAACCTCCATTTATTTACCTATTTGTTCTTTGAACATTTGATTTACTAGGCATTGATAAGTAGCACCAGCATTTTTTAGTCCGAACGACATTACGTTATAACATTAGGTGTTGTATTTAGTGATGAACGAAGTATTTTCCTAATCCTCTAGGTTCATTTGCATTTGATTGTGCCCGGAGTAGGCATCAGGAAAACTATGGATCTCGTGGCTGGCCGTGGCATCGATCATGCGATCAACATTCGACAAAGGAAAGGAATCCTTAGGGCATGCCTTGTTTAAATCCTTATAGTATACGCACATTCTAAGTTTATTTCCCTTCTTAGGGACTACAACTACGTTTGATAACCATTCAGGATACTTTACCTCCCGAATGGATCCCATTTTTAGAAGTTTGGTTACCTCGTCCTTGATGAATGCATGCTTTACCTCGGACTGGGGCCTTCTCTTATGTTTTACTGGGCGGAACTTCGGGTCCAAGCTTAGCCGATATGTAGTTATCTATGGTGGGATGCCTGTAATATATATATGGGACCAAGCAAAACAATCTATGTTATCTAAAAGAAATTGAATATTTTTTTCCTGAGCTCGGGAGTTAATCCCGTGCCCAGGTATACTTTTCGTTCGGGCAGGTATTCGACGAGAATGACTTGTTCCATCTCTTCGACTGTCGATTTGGTGGCGTCGGAATCATCGGGAATAATGAAGGGTTGAGGGATCTAGTAGTCATCGTCCTCGTTCGTTCCCTGCTTCTCCAACTGAGTTGAGGCTGATGCCTGTGGTTGCTATTTAGCTTCATGTTTTCCTTTGGACTGCGATCCCTTTGTTAATGAGAGTGTAAATACTGGTATTACTTCATCAACTGCAAACATATATTTTGCGGCATGATACTCCCCATACACTTTTTTACACCCTCCGGTGTTGGGAACTTGAGACCTTGGTGAAGAGTTGAAGGGACCGCCCTTATGTTATGAATCCAGGGTCTCCCGAGCAGGGATTTATATCTCATGTCGCCCTCGATCACATGGAACTTTGTTTCTTGAATGGTACCGGCTATGTTTACTGGCAAGATGATTTCTCCCTTTGTAGTTTCACTCGCCATGTTGAAACCATTGAGAACCCGAGCTGCGGGCACAATCTGATCCTGTAGGCCGAGCTGCTCCACGACCCTCGATCGAGTAGTATTGACTTAGCTTCCTGGATCAATTAAAACACGTTTAACCTGAATTTTATTCATAAGAATAGAGATTACCAATGCATCATTGTGGGGTTGTGAGATCCCCTATGCTTCCTTATTATTGAACGTCAAGGTCCCTTCCGGTAGATAGTCTCGAGTTCGTTTTTCTTTGGTGATCGACACCTTAGTGCGCTTTAACACGGGACCCTGTGGAATATCGACCCCACCAACGATCATGTGAATCACGTGTTGTGGTTCTTCCTGTTCGCTCTTCATGTTTTCCTCCTTGTCTCTGAAGTGATTTTTAGCTCGGTCTCTCAAGAATTCTCGAAGGTGACCCTCGTTGAACAGACGAACTCCCTAATCCCTTACCTTTCTGCAGTCCTCGGTTCTATGACCATGAGTACCATGGTATTTGCATATTGGTTAGGGTTCCTTTGAGATGGATCGGTCTACGGGGATCTAGGCCATCTAGTATCCTTGATCCGCCCAATGGCTGATACAATACCTGATGAGTCAATGCTGAAATTGTATTTTGATAGTCGTGGTGCTTCAGTGGGCTTGACATGTTTATCGAAGCCACTTTTACTCATGGCCCTCGGGAGCTCTGTTCTCGATCATTTTTCGATCACTTCGAACAAGGTTCAGTCCTAGGCCGTTATTTATGCGATCTGCGCCGTATGGTTGATACCGATCTCTATTCGATTGGGGTTCTCTGTCGATGTCCCTTTGAATTCTGCCGACGGGCCTATTTGTATAAACAGAACTTGAAGGGGTCCCCAACTGATCATCCCCGACCCTGATTTTCAACTGGCACCGATTATGTACATCGGCCCACGTCACTACTGGATACTCAATTAAATTCTTCTTTAGATGTCGTGATGCTATCAAACTTCCTACGTTCAAACCTTGAGTAAAGGCTTGGACATCCCAATCATCTGCGACCAGGGGTAGGTCCATGCGTTCCATATGGAACTGAGATAAAAACTCCCTTAACATTTCGTTGTCCTTTTGTTTCACTTTGAAGAGGTCTGACTTCCTAGTCATGTCCTTTATTGCTCCGGTGTGTGCCTTCACGAAGGAATCTGCAAGCATGGAAAAGGAATCGATGGAATTGGGCGCAAATTATGGAACCATATCATTGCGCCATTCGACAAAGTTTCCCCAAACTCCTTCAATAGAACGGACTCAATATCATCATCGTCTAAGTCATTCCCCTTTATTGCACATGTATAAGAAGTGACATGCTCATTAGGGTCGGTGCTCCCATTGTACTTGGGAATTTTTGGCCTACGGAATTTCTTCGAGATAGGCTTTGGAGCCTCACTTGGGGGGAAAGGCTTATGCACGAACTTCTTTGAATCCAATCCCTTTAAAATTGGTGGTGCTCCCGGTATTTGGTCAACCCGAGAGTTGTATGTTTCTACCTTTTAGTCATTTGCCTCAATCTTCTTTTCCCCTGATTCGATCCGCTTAGTGAGCTCCTCAAGCATTTTCATAATGGTGGGGCCAGTCACCGATTCATTGGCGTTTGATCTCTCCGGTACAGGTTCAGCCCTGTGAACTGCTTCTAGTGAGGGCTCGGGTTCAACCCCACTTGGTGCACGATTCTAATTTTGTAATTGCGCTATAACAACTTGTTGAGCCTGTAGCATTTCAAATATCAGTTGAAGGCCGACTCCACCATCTTCTCTGCCTTGAGTACCTCGACCACCTGATCGAACTTCTTTGCGGACGCTATTTTCAGGATCAACGCCCATATTTGCATTTAGGGCGACATGGGAACTGACGTCGACGGGATTTGCAATTATTACACCCTCGAGGTCGGCATGAGGCACTTCGATCCTTGGGGCGGCTATATTGCGGTTTTCATCATGAAAACCGAGGCCGTTGTCGGCATGTGTAGGAATTTCTTGTGATTTCGACATGTTGATCCTGATCAAAAATACTTATGAGAACAAGCGTAAAGTAGTGTGTGTTATGATAATCAATAATAGGTAATCACTATTATCTGTATCCCCACAGTGGATGCCAAACTGTTTATCCTTAAAATCGAATAACAATTAAACTTATAAAGTGGTTTTAAGGATACATGATTTCTTCTAATATCAATTGATAAAAGCGATGATAAATAACATGAACTGGAAATAAGGTAAAGCAAACGAGTGTTGAAATGTAATTCATCCCTCGAGCTGGAGTGCCCTCAAATTGACTGATACTAAAGTAATGACGCAGAAAGTAAACTGATGAACAAGAGAGTATAAGCAAGAGAGAGTGTGTGTTATATTGCTTTGGTATGTGAGAATAATGTGTTCTACAAATGATTAGAACTCTCCTTTATATAGTAGAGGAATTCTACTTGTGGTACAATTCTAATTACAGAAGGAAATCCCATGATTAGCTAAACAGTCGCTCTTGATTCGATATGTTCCGAGATTTCCGCCATGATCTTCAACCAATCACGAATATCTTGCCTTTCTGTTATTATGCTATCTTCGGTCTTGCTCGATGTCTGTCTCATTTGGTCTCGATCTCTACTGTGTCTCGATCTCGACAGGTACCTCGAATCCCGAACTCGGTATCTCATCCTCGTGCCTCGATCTGATCTATTACGGGATCGATCTTCGATCCATTACCCTGGTCTCGGTTAATCAGTAAGATCGGGTGGGCCCAATTTTAACCGTATACAATTATTAATCCGTAGAAGAATCTCACATTTTAATAAATCCAAACGACAAATAACATATATTGATGCAATAGTTATATGATGATTAAGAGTATAAATATATTTGATGGACTAGAGAATTTATTTTATATTGGCCAGTATAAAATATAGCTCTACTTGGCCCGTTTAATACATACAAAATGTACTAGAACAAGTTGGAGCTATACCATTCCCATAATCAAGATAAATTATATTTTTGTGCTACAATCATTCCAATGTGTATCCAATTTTCATTTTAAATTGTGAACTTAAACTTTATAACTTATAAGAATCAAAGATTTAATCGTGTAAAAGCCAAAATTCTATACACAAAATCTATTATATAAGTAAACGGACAAACAAATAAATATATGATCTATTTAATTATTTATTAAATTAAATAAATAATTATTTTGTAATAAATACTATATCTAAATACAAGATAAATCGTATATATTCAAATAATATTATCATAGAAAACAAAGAGTCTAATGAACTTTCGATCCATTGCATAACAAAATAATTGGGAGAAGGAAAAATAATAAAACATTCCGACAATTTCGTTTGAATAATTGAGAGAATGGATGGTAAGACATCTCCATCACTCCAAGAGAAGCTGGCATCTCACGTGAATCTTGAACCAACTCTAATTCGTCACTTAAATTCTAGCTGCCATCTTTTCTCCTTTTTTTTTTTCAAACTTATTTATTTATTTTATTTATTTTTAATTTTTTATTGGTGTGTTTTGAACTTGTATGAGCTCAAACATTAAATTTTCGAACATATTCAAAACTAAAATTTATATATTTTAAAACTTAGGATATTCATATTTTAAAAGTTCTTGAGAAACCATAAACGAAGGAAAGAATGCTTTTAACTCTTTAACAATACTAATGGTGGCACATACAATGTGATCGAGTGAGTATTTTAACGTCTCCTTTTATGGCTATGGGAATAGTAATTCAAAACTTTAAATTTATAGTTAAAGTTTATTTTCTATAAGTTTTACGTATCCTAGACACATTCTCGTATTATTTTTAGGAACAACGAGATTATTCACTTAAAACTAACTTTGTGAGGGAATAGGAGTTCATTGTAAACTTAAACTATCTTAAGAAGCTTATATTTATCATTAGAATTGTGGTGGAATGGATATGATCTCACCATTCTTAACTAGAGATTTTGAATTCCATCTCTAATAATAAAAAAATTCCGGTAAGAAGCGCTTCCTGCTTTAAAGAAGTGAATCCAAATTAGTCAAGGTTGCCAAGCCGGGGAAACGAACACCGCTAAAAGCAAAAAAAGAAGTTTATATGAATAACTATAAACAATTAGTTATTTAAAAATTTCGAACTCGATGTAGTGACTTTTGTCGGGGATTATGCTAGTTACCATACTTTTCATATGATTAAATGTTTATTATATAACATCATTGCATATATAGGACATATTGTGGGCGATACAAAATAAAAGTGTACTAATCACAACTTAAGAAATAATCTACAGTTGATTTGTTGGATACAATTCCTTAGCAATTGTGCATTAATAATTTTTATTTTTATTTTTTATTTTTCACCCGTTATTTGGTACCCACAATGGGCCCCGACTAATCCGGATTCATGCCGGGAAGTCCCACATTGGGAGTAAAGCGTTCCCTGACAAAGGCGACTCCATACTTAGGAGCTCGAACTCCAGACCTCTTGTTAAGGATGAAGGAGTACTTACCACTCCACCACAATCCTTATCGCTCGTGCATTAACAACTTGATATACTAGAAAAAGTACGCATTTAATCCCAATTTGTGAGGAACAGAGACCAGACTAAGCATCATCCAAATGGAGTTTACTACAAATCAAAGACTGATTGAATCTTCACGACAATATTATTGAAGTAGTCATAATCAAGTATATGTGACTGAAAATTACACGCAACCACATCTATCAAATTATGATATTTCTTTCTATGATATTTAGTCAAAACTCAAAATAATAATAAATCATGTTGTTTGTTGGTAATTCAATTGTTATTTTTTACAAGTAAATTCTAAACCCATGCTGAAGTCATATTTTCTATAAAATTGTGCCTAAAGAATAATTCTGAGGAACTGCTTGTGAAGATGCCAATAAACCAAAGTTTCTAGGGCGTATACCACATCTAAAATGAAAACTGTAGTTGACATTCATACATATATAGATTTATATATGGTCATACATTTTAATATAGTATCTGAGTAGGCAAAGGTCCTGAGTTTGAGTCTTATCGTTATTGTTAAATGAATTTTTACGTGCTTGGCGGATGAAAAAAATAAATAAGAAGTATTGAAGAAATAATTAAGTTAATAAAAATATACACTCTTTAACAACTTAAACTTTTAAATGAGATAGACTATGTATCTCAATAGATTTAGTTTTATTCATTTACTTTAGAGAAAGACTATTTCTCTTCTTTTCCTTGCTATACTTGTTAGTACCTAACTGTTCACTCAACTACAAGATTGATTCCTAAAATTCAGAAGTATAAAAAAGTAGGACACCACTTAACTTGTTAATGTAGTTGCTGCCCTCAAACACACGCGCAAGTATATGTAGTCGTATAAATAATAAAAAAGATAAGTCAAGTATCGAACCCACAACAAACTTGTGCAACTACCCACTAGTTTCACCAAGATCATTATTTAGTCAAGTATTTCAGAGTTCAAAAGTGTGATTATACCAAGCACTAATTCTAACAAGTAACTAATTTATCAAGCAGCAAAATAGTTATAGTGTATTGAGTAAAGACAAATATTTCAGGGTTGTGATCGATTCACCAATCCTATTGTGTTCAAATTAACTCTGCCTATCATACAATTCACTCATGATTGCTAATTAATCGAACAATTGATCTCGTAGTATTCTCCCGAATTCCTACTTGCCTATTCAAAATAGATTAACGCTTATATTCCTATGGAATCAATCTTTTAAGAACGCATTAAGATTACGGTATTTAATTAAGTACGGTGACTAGGTATATTCCTATCCTAACCACAAATCCGCACCCCTCAGAGTTAAGATCATGCTTTCTTCAATTCTTCTCTAATCTAAACGTAGCTTTCCCAAACATAACATAGATAGTAAATAAAACCTAACTGTTGGCCGGACAATTAAGTAATTAATTAATCACAAAATTGAAGAAACAATCATATATTAACGAATTGTAATCAAGGTTAAGTAACTTTAAACAATAATATTCATGACTAAATCAGAACCACAACTATGATTTTAGCCACTCATGATAATATCAAAACAAATTCACAAGTATTGAATAATTGAAAATACTAAGAAGAGATGAAGAAAACTGAGATATTTTAGCTCCCGAATGTTTCTCGTGTGTCTTTTTCCTTCAAAGTGTCGTCTCCCTTCTCAAAATAGGCTTAGTATTGCTTTTATACGCATTGGGTAGGTCTTGGGCCGAAAAAACCTTGTCCCGAGCAAAGTAGGAGAGGTTACCCATCACCAGTGCCCAAGGTAGCGTAAGGCGCTAGCCCTAGCTCTGGCTAATTTCAGATTCTGCAAAGTGTGCCACAGGTAGCGCTCACGCTGCCTGTGGCGCTATAAATGACCCTTTTCTAATTTTTCTCTTTTTTGGCTATAATCTCGCACCTTTCGCCAATATTGCCTCAGGATGATTCCTGCATAATAAAATACCCCAAATTAATATAAATCAATATATTTACATCTGAAATCCACGAAATACGAGTAAAATATGAGGCGATATACATATAAATAGCCCACACTCAAACTCTTGCTCGCCCTCGAGCAATGGGACTATCAAATACACCCCAACAACGTACACATCTCAACTATAAAGGAGCACCTCAAGTTTTAACCATACACTCTACCCTTGACTATGATCGATACCGATAATCAAGCACGGACATACAAATTTCACATTCTTCTCGTTTCAAACACGCCTAAGTATAACCATTTCAATTCAATCAATTCAAACAACCTATCCGTAACCACCCTACCTCTAGAGCCGACTCGAACCTTTAAGTACCCTCAACTCGCGCACTCATCCAACGTGAGAAGTTCACAACATTACCAATCGTTCATGAAATCATGTACCCTCACCAACAAAAAAAAGAGTGAATATAGAATACCACACATTCAAGTATGCCTTTGAACATAATTTAAGGACATTACACAATTGAACGAAATTCATTGACTCTCACATCCCGTGGTCGTACCATAAGCTTGCCTCTAGTGTACATCTCTACTAATCTAAGCTAGCCAAATCTAGGATCAATTAGGACTTTAACGTTGTAATGTAATCTAAGGAAGGGGTAGGATACTTTTAGGAATTGTGACTTACCCTCCAAAGCACTTTAATACATTACACTCATATATCGAGCACATATTCTTCTCAACCAATTCATTCGCCACAAACCATATACAACATAGCCCTTTTTTCAGTTAAGTAATTCTATACTACCGCTAGCACAAATTAGTAAGATTAGGAGGTGTGTGTTTATCTACATCATTTGAACTATAATTTTGTCTTCTTTTTCTCTTTTTTTTACAGACCCTCCACACATGAAGGTTCATCGGCTAGTGACCTATTTTTCACCACTTTAATGCATCTTAAGGGCCCTTCCATGGTTCCACTCGAAATATACTCCCCAATCTCCCACTTTACATCTTTTAGAAACTATGTGCCTTAGGAGGTATAGGTTCAACAATCTAAAATTAAGAACAAAACAGGGGTATGACTTGCAATGTGGGTGCCAACAAAAAGGTCTATAGGCTCAAAGGGGCTAGCAATGGAAACTTTTATTCTTAAGTGACAAACACATCTATGATCAAGCAAGAAATTCCTACGTCATCTCCTATACTAGCAGAACTTAATGATTTCGCTTCGATTACCACATAGGGAAAGTTCTAGACTTGTCACGACCCGAATTCCCACCGTCGGGACCGTGATAGTGCCTAACATTTTATTTGCTAGGCAAGCCAATGTTAGAGAATTATTAATCCAATTCTTATACATTTCGGTAAATAACAGAAAATAATTTATAACGAGATAAGGCGAGTGCGGAATAAAACAAAAAACCTCAATATCTACTACCACGCGGATCTGGTGTCACAAATTCACAAACTTCTAAGATTTGCTACAAGTAAAAGTCTGAAAGAAATACAACTGTTTTGAAAGGAATAACCAGTAAAGTGTAGTGTCTAGAAGGGGACTACAGGGTCTGCGGACGCCGACATATCTACCTTGGGTCTCCTGACAGATGAATCCAGCAGCTAACCTCACGATCAACTCAGACCAACACCAAAATTTGCACAAGAAGTGCAGAGTGCAGTATCAGTACAACCGACCCCATGTACTGGTAAGTGTCGAGCCTAACCTCGACGAAGTAGTGATGAGGCTAAGGCTGGTCACTCACACTACAACTTGTACACAATATATATAATAAAAGCAGAATAGGAAATGCAAAATAGAATAAAGTAGTAAATTGCAAGAAATACTACAACTCTCGGAAATAATTCAATAGCGTTAAGAAATTTCCAATCCTTAAGTGCCATAGAGAATACCGTAAAGCTAACACAGCCCAAGGAAACATAAATACATAGGTTGTTGCGGCGCGCAACCCGATCCCACCGTACATCTCATATTCCTCCCTTATTTCCTCATAATAGCATGAACAACAGTGAATATAAATAACAGTATTGCGGCGTGCAACCCGATCCCACCATATCACAATTACACAATCATTGTTCACCCTTATTCCACCAAACAACCCACCCTTATTACACTTGTTGCGGCGTGCAACCCGTTCCCACCATACAGTATCAATTCACCCTTATTCGAACTCAATATATCACCCTTATTCCACCTGTTGCAGCGTGCAACATGATCCCACCCTATCAATATTTATTTACTCAGTATGTACAGAAATTTCACAATTCAAATCACAGAAACCCTTCACAATACTTAAACTTCAAAGTGAGGGTTCCTAATTCCCTCAAGTCAAGGTTAGACCCAACATTTACCTTGCTCCATATACCACTCACTGCTCAATCACAACCTTGCCTCTCAAAAATCCTCCGGACCAATAGAATCTGGCAATTTACCAACCAAACGATTCAAATTAATCCTTAGGAACTACCCCACGATTGCAAGAATTCAATTTAGGCCATTTTTGAAAAAACATCAACATAAGTCAACACCTGGGCCCGCTTGGTCCAAACCTGAAATTCGGACCAAAACCCAATTACCCATTCTCCCTCGATCCCGGTTATGTAATTTGTTTTTGGAATCCGACCTCAATTTAAGGTCTAAATCCCCAATTTACCAAATCCCTAGTTTCTACCCAAAAACCCCTAATTCCACCATGAAAACATTAGAGTTTAGGTTGAAATCTTAGGAAAAGTAGTGAAAGATTGAAAGGAAATAGGTTAGAATCACTTACCAACGATTTTGGGAAGAAAAAGTCTTGGAAAATTGCCTCTAAGATTTTAGGTTTTAAAAATTTGAGAAATGAACCAAAAATCCCGTCTAAGTCACGTTTGTTCAGCTGCTAATGTCGCATTCGCAAATGCGAAGATTTCATTACAAATGTGAGAAACATCACACCTATGTATTCTTACCAAATGCGAAGAATAGTTCGCAAATGTGAACTCAGGCTTGATTGTAAATGTGACCCAGTGATCGCAAATGCGAAGAATACCCCTCCCAGCTCCCATCACAAATGCGAGACATTGTTCGCAAATGCGAACTCTGGCCTCCCCAGCTACTCTCCGCGAATGAGATGAGTAGATCGAAAATGCGAACTCAACAGTGGGCGTAAATGATTCTTGATCTCACAATTGCGAGATCCGAGGCATGCAACAAAAACTGAAACACACAGCAATGCTCTAAGTCCAATTTTCACTTTGTAGCCTATCTGAAACTCACCTGAGCCCCTGGGGCTCCAAACCAAACATGCACACAAGTCTAAAAACATCATATGAACTTGATTGCATGCTCAAATCACCAAAATAACACCTAAAACTATGAATCGAACACCAAATCAAATGAAATTTTCAAGAAAACTTTAAAACTTCTATTTTCACAACCAGACGTCTGAATCACGTCAAACCAACTCTGTTTTTCATCAAACTTCACAGACAAGTCATGAATATAGTATGGGACCTATACCGAGTTTTGGAACCAAAATACAGACCCGTTATCCAAGTCAAGCAAGAACATATAATTGAGAAATTTTCAGCAATATTGCACTATGTGGCATACAAGTCAAGCAATTGAGAAAAGACGTCATAGGGTAGGCTATTTATTTTGCTCAAGTATCACAATTAGAATCAAATGCAAGGGGCGACTGAGCGGATTCCATAACCTAATGTGCCAGCACCAAACACATAAATAGGTACCTCTTTCTTCCTAACCTACTCCTAATAGAAACAAAATACCCAGTCCGAGATACACCTCTTGCAAAAGAACAGGCGCCCAAAGAAAAACCAAGGGATCCTACCTAACTATCCTAAAAAAAAAAATTTGGTGGTTTTTAATCAAGCTTTAATCCCTCAAGAAAATTGTCCAAAAGATCCATCGTTGAGAAAAGTCCGAGTTTTTATTTTTATTTTTTTGTTTCTTTCTAAAATTAAACTAAGTCCACTACAAAACTAATAAAAGAAACAAATTTATACAATTTACATCACAAGAAGTAGTTCCCCTCACCCCTCATTTAGCAGATGCATAGTCCCCGATGCATGTAAAAGTGTAAAGCAAAGTAGGGGGGAAAGAAAAATTCCCTGCTAGCCAAATTCCTCCTCCTCGGAATGCCCCCAAGACGCAGCTTTTGGCTCATCATCATCATCATCACCTCCTAGGGGCACCAAAGCCATGTTCCTATGATTTCATCACCGATCTCATCCTTTGTGATGGAGCCTTTGTAAGTGTTCTCATCATTTGACGGGTGAACTGTACTTCCAGGCGCAATCTCCAACATCTCTTTGGAAGAAATAGACAAATCATTGCGTAGATGCATACGCTCCTCGTCCGATACACCCATTTTTCTCATGATCACATTCTGTGCTGCCTGGCTATGCTTAGACATAGTCTCCAACAAAGATGCGATGTTCATCAACCCCTTAAGAGCCTCCACAACCTCGTTATACCTGGGGTATTCAGGCACCTCCCAGGATAGTATGTACTGCGTGAGCAAATTAACAAAGAAGAATCTCTTAATCTTTCTCCCAAATCGCGTGCGGGCCATCTCACCTAGCATGATATCACCCACATTGATGGGTTGCCCAGTCATCAAAAAGAATATCACACACACTCGAGCTCGATTGCATTCACTATTGTGTTCAACTGGCATGAGTTGTGCCTACACAAAAATTTTCCACACTTTGGCGGTCTTGTTGAAATCGAAGAAAATAATCTCAAGATGGGAATCACCCTTAGTTTAGGTCCACTTGGCATTCGAATCGACTCAACAAAGAGTGTGAGATTTTGTCGTGTAGCTTGGGCTTTTGACAAATTTTTGTAGCCTCCGCGGGTTAGAGTTCTCAACTCCCAAAAATTCACATAAGGACTGCCTATCCATTGGAACTTCCTTTCTACAGACCCATGACGTGAACAAGTTCGCATTCCAATTGGCATACAGTTCTCGCACCTTGCTCAAATTTGCATGCCCGGGAATTCTATGAGTTTTTCCATTTTCAGTTCTTGCAACCCGACAAGCACGTCCGAGAAGGTCTTTTCTAATGTTTTCACATTAATACCCATCTCGTAGACGTACCGCCCGTATGCCTCGAAGTCCCTATTCCATTGGATGACATCATCACGGACTAGATCCAAATGAGGCATCAGTCTCAATGGAGCCGTCTTCGATCCTTCGGCCACTTGTTTCCATTTCGCGTGCCTAGATGATCCTTCCCCTAGCTTGCGCGTTTTGGGAGCGGCAGCAGTGGTTGAGGACTTACCTACTCCCTTGCCCTTTTTTGTGCTATCACTAGCCATAGCAACCTACAACACAAATAAGCATGAATGCATGAATGAATCAATAAATCCGCCTAAGGTAATCGTGAGAGTCAAAGATGATACCACGCTTAAAATCGAAGGCTCAATGTACGATAATCACAATCATGGTTTAAAATGCACAAGTAATGCACCATAAGTCAATGGGTACTCAAGACTTCCCCATGTCGCACAATTATAACTCATGAACTATGCCACACAATTCAAGTGGTCGGTCATGGCGAACTGATTTAGCCTTAGTGCAAGCAAGTGGCACATGGTCCTTAACCTCTCAACTTCTACACCACATTAGCTAATTCTACAAAGTGCTACACCACACATAATACAAGATACATGGTATGGGCCACATGTGCACATTAAAATCGAGCTCTGAATCATGTATAACTACCCCCAAATACCCCGCACTTAGCCTGATATCACATACAACTACACTTGGTTACTCAGACTTCACCGGTGCTCAAAGTACTCATTCAAACATTTTATTAAACACATTGTCAGCATGAAGTGTGTGCAACTCAGTTCAACAATGGTGGAACATGACGGTCCTCCGAAATTTCAACGAAGTAGAGGAAATTCTAATTTACTACTCCGTATATAACATAACAATCAAGTTTAGTCAAAAGAAAAACTAATGGGGACCTGGGGTTTGGGAGGGGGAATGGTGAACTTACTTACAAAATAAAATTGATGGAGAAAAGGGAACATACCTTGATGATCAGGGTGAAATCAAGCAAGAAAAACTTGAAAAACTTAAAAGAAGGGGGGAAGGATCGCGGCAGAGAGAGATAGATAGATAGAGAGAGAGAGAGAGAGAGAGATAGAGAGAGAGAGAGAGAGAGAGAGAGAGAGAGAGAGAGAGAGAGAGAGAGAGAGAGAGAGAACGAGTGAAAGGGGTAGGGTTTAGAGTTATGTGAAATTTGTTTTTGTTTTACTGGAGATGGGTTGGGTGATTGGGTATGAGTTAGATTGTGAGGGTAGATGGGTATATGGGTCGGGCTTTATGGGTATGGTGTTATTACAATAAAACAAAATCAAATGAAAAAAAATTGTACTTTTTACACTCACTTGCCCCCAGCCCAGCGTTCCATGCTAGATCTGGCGTTTGGGGCGCTGACCTCACTGTAAAGTGCGCCCCAGGCAGCGTGGGGAGCTGGTTTACTGATTTTCTATTTCTTGAAGAAAATCCCCGATCCCCCGAGCACTTTATATATCCAATTTACATGCCCACACCATTCTACCTATAAGTTTTATGTCTACAAAGAAAATAAAGATTGTAGTCTACTCTAATTAAAAAATTTAAAATCTATACTATGACGAAAATAAAAATGGGGTTGCCTCCCAATAAGTGCCTAATTTAACGTCGCGGCACGACGTATGGCCTCACTTACTCATCAACGAGTACTACTTTGGTATTCTCACGATCAATGATTCCTGCCAATAGAGCTTGACTCTGTGCCCATTCACTAAAAACCTTCTTTCACCATTTAAAGCACGCAACTGAATTGCATCATAAGGAGTGACTCTCACCACCTCAAATGGACCTCACCACCTTGATTTTAACTTCCCAGGAAACAATTTGAGCCTAGAGTTGAACAATAGTACATGTTGGCCCGGTTCGAAGTGATGTGGATTGATAGGCTTGTCATGCCATCTTTTCATTTTCTTTTTGTAAAGCTTAGCATTTTCAAAAGAGTGCAACCTGAGGAGTTTCTTCTCGTCCGGGCCTTCGAAGTCCATATTCAACTTTTTAATGACCTAGTGTGTTCAAGTTCAACAGGCAAGTGACATGCCTTCCCATACACAATATTATATGGCGACGCCCCAATTGGTGTTTTATATGCACTTCTATATGCCCACAAGGCATCATCTAACTTTGTATCCCAATCCTTCCTATTTACACTCATTGTCTTCTCTAATATTTGCTTTATTTATTTGTTGGATACCTCGGCTTGTCCACTTGTTTGCGGATGATATGTCGTGGCAACTCTCTGGCCGACCGCATATTTTGCTAGAAGGTTATTCAACAACCGATTACAAAAATGTGTCCCTTCCTCACTAATCAAATCGCGCGAAGTCCCAATCCTCGAGAATATGTTCTTCTTCACAAAAGCAACTACCACCTTGGCATCATTGGTTGGTAATGCGATCACCTCTACCCATTTCGACACGTAGTAAACTGCTAGCAAGATATATTTATTTCTTCTAAACAATGGAAACGGTCCTATAAAGTCTATCCCCCACACATAAAAAATCTCTACCTCCAGGATATTATTCAAAGGCATCTCATGCCTCTTTGTGATTGTCCGTGTTCTTTGACACTGGTCACACTTCTTAACAAATATATGGGAATTCTTGAACAACATTGTCCAAAATAACCCAGATTGTAACACCTTTGCAACTGTCCTATCTCCTCCATGATGGCCCCCAAAAGGCGAGGCATGGAAATCATACAACTCTAATTTTACCTCCTTTTCTGGGATGCACCTCCTTATAAACTGATCATCACACTGTTTATACAAGAATGTCTCATCCCAGTAGTAGAAGTTTACAGAATGTAGAAACCTCTTTCTAGCTTCAGATTTAATTTTAGGAGGAAGTACCCCACTCATAAGATAATTCGCATAGTCCATGTACCATGGGGAAATGTATTGGGTGATAGCAAAAAGTTGCTCATCAGGGAATACCTTCTTAATTTGTACACCTTCCTCCACATGCTCATGATTTTCCAGCCTTGATAGATGGTCGGCTACTCGGTTTTTTCTGTGCCCTTCCGATCTCGTATATCTACATCAAATTCCTGCAACAACAAAACCTAGCACATCAATCTAGCCTTAGATTCTTTTTTTTTGTTGTAAATAGATACCTGATTGCTGCATGATCGGTATGGACTATGACTTTTGTTCCCACCAAGTATGTCCGAAATTTCTCAAAGGCCCACACAACGGCCAACAACTCCTTTTCAGTGGTGGTGTAATTCAGTTGTGCATCATCAAGAGTCTTACTCGCATAGTAGATAGAGTAGAGCATCTTGTCCTTCCTCTGGCCTAACACTACCCCAATTGCACGGTCGCTTGCATCACACATAAGTTCAAATAGTAAGGACCAATTAGGTGTTGCAATAATGGGGGAAGCCACAACTTCTTTTTAAGTTCCTCGAATGCCTTCAAACAGGCTTCATCAAAATTGAAGGTTACATCCTTTTCAAGCAACCTCCACAAAGGAGTAGCATATTTTTAAAATCCTTAATGAAGCGTCTATATAACCTCGCATGTCCAAAGAAACTCCGGACACCTTTCACAGAAATAGGCGGAGATAATTTTTAAACTGCCTCTATCTTCACTTTATCAACTTCAATGCCACTCCTTGACACTCTATATCCCAACACGATGCCTTCTTGTACCATAAAATGGCATTCTCCTAATTTAACACCAAATTTGTTTCTTCACAACGAGCCAACACCTTGATCAAATTCTTCAAACAATCATCATAAGAAGACCCAAAGACTGAAAAATCATCCATGAATACTTCCATAAATATTTCCACCATATCCGTGAAAATAGAAATTATGCACCTCTGAAAAGTGGCCGGTGCATTACAAAGACCAAACGACATTCGCTTGAAAGAAAAAGTATCATTACCTTCCAGTAAGCAGGTCTCTTCAGGCACTCCCAAAAGAAAAGAGAGAATTCAATTCATTTTAGACTCTGAGCGAGGATACTCCAACAAGAAGATCCTAACCAGGCCCTTGAGATAACAACCCATACCATTGGGTAGCCCTACAGAGCCAAAATGAAAGGCTTTCATCATAGGCTAGCATAGTAGACAATAACGCGAAATCCAGGAAGGGGAGGGGGAATGAATGCCAAATCTGAAGCAAACCGAAAAGCTAGTTCCTGTATGACATGTAAAAGTGGCATTATCCTGATCATGTAGGCATATGACAATCTGGTTGTACCCCGAATAACCATCAAGGAAGCAATAGTATTCATGGCTCACCAATCTATCCAGCATTTGGTCAATGAATGAAAGTGGAAAGTGGTCCTTGCGGGTTGCTTTGTTAAATATTCTGTAGTAAATACAAACTCTCCCTCCCCTCCCCCTTCCTCCCCTCCTCCGCGTCACGGTGCGAGTGGGAATTAGCTCATTTTTCTCATTCTCTACAACGGTCATACCACCCTTTTGGACACACATTGCACTAGGCTTACCCAGTTGCTGTCAGAAATAGGGAAGTTGATACCTGCATCGATCCACTTAATTACTTCCCTTTTCACGACCTCCTTTATAATGGGGTTTAATATCCTTTGTTTATCAACAGTGGGGTGGTGTCAATCTTACGAAAAGATTTTATGCATGCAAAATCATGGACTGATTCCTTTGATGTCGGCAATTGTCCACCCAATAACCTTTTATGCTCACGAAGCACTCTGAGCAATTTTTCTTCTTGCACATCGGTCAAGCTTGATGAGATAATCATTGGAAATGTCTCAGAGTCCCCCAAATAAGCATAGCACAGATGTGGTAGAAGGGGCTTAAGCTCTAGCTTTGGAGCTTCTTCAATAGATGGATTAGGAGGGGTCAGAGTAACATGCTTGTCCAACTTCTCAAATCTCCCAAACCCATGGACATAACTCCAAGACATGTTAAGTACTTGCTCAATTTCTTCCATTATCTCATCTTCACTGTCTTCGTCATCCCCAATCGAGGCTCATTCAAGAGGACCTATGTGGCTCACATAAGGTACTAATGATGTCACATCACTTCCCACCATAGAAATCATGGATAGATCTTCATAGTGAGCTGGCAATCTCAATGCTTTTATACACATTGAATACCTCCACTCGATCACCCACTCTCATATTCATCTTTCCTTCACATACATCAATGATAGCTCAGCCCGTGGTTAAGAATGGACGCCCCAAAATAAATGGAACTTCCTGATCAGGCTCATAGTCCAAGATAATAAAATCAACATAGAATATAAAAGAATCCACTTGAACTAACACATCTTCAATCATTCCTTCAAGATGAGCAAGGGAGCGATCAACCAACTGTAAAATTACCATGGTTGGGCATGTCTCACCCAACCCCAACTGTCTGAACATAGATAGCAACACCAAATTGATGCTCTCCCTAAGACCACAAAAACCTCGCCCAATTGCATGCTTACCAATCGATATTTGGATAGTGAAACTACCTAGATCCTTTAATTTCTGAGGTAGCTTGCTTTGAATTCTTGATCTACATTCTTCAGTGAGTGCCACAGTCTTGAACTCTGCGAACCTCCTCTTATTTGGTGCTATGTTCTTGATGTATTTGGCATATTTGGGCACTTCTTGCATGATGTATACAAGTGGAATATTGATTTGCACCTGCTTCAAAATATCAAGAAACTTTTTATTAGCGGAATTATCCTTCATTTTCTGCGATCTCTGAGGGAACGGAGGTGGTGGACTCGCAACTAATGGTGGGGTTGCATAGCCATCGCCTCTTCAGCTGGCTTCTCTAATTCTTTTGCTTTTTCTGATTCTTCTTCTATGGTGGGCAGTTTCTCATGAAAGGTCACTTGCTTTCTCTTCTTCGATGGGATTTCTTCTAACTGTATCACATTCCTCAATGATACAACATTAATAAATGCCTTAGGATTAGCCTCAATGTCACTTGGAAGAGATCCAAATGGTCGAGTATTTTGGGAACTGGCAAGTTGCCCCATTTGTCGCTCCAAATTTCTCATCGCTGCTGCTTGGGCCCGCTGGTTAGCCCTCAGAGATTGCATATTCTCAATGTGACTGGTTGGGTTTGTAAGTTGTTCAGCCTGTGATGGTCTATATTGTTGTTGATGATCTTGTGGCATGTACTGATTCTGAGCACCTTGGTTTCCACCCCAAGAGAAGTTAGGGTGGTTCCTCCAGTTAGGATTGTAAGTGTTCCCATACTGGTTTGTCTGGCCCCTATTTGCATTACCCATAAAATAGACAGACTCTGGATTAGCTGGGGATAAGTCGCTCGTGTGACCGTCTCCACATACTTCACAAAATATATGAACTTGTTGCACTGGCTGAGCTAGTTGCATGTTAATATCCAAGGTCATATTATTGACTTGGTTGGCCAATGTGTTAACCTGCACTGATAATGCAGAGACAACATCTAACTCGAGTACCCTTGCAGATTTTTGCATAGTGTGTCTGCCCATTTCCTCTTACCAATCAGGATTTGATTTTTGAGAATTTGTTCAATAATGTGTATATCTCATCGAAGCTTTTATCCAACACTTGACCTCCCTCTGCAACATCCACCATAATTTTTGTCTCAGGATGTAGCCCTTATATGAAAGTGTGAGATAACACTTCATTTGTCTGATTGTGATGAGGACAGTCTTTGAGCAGCCCCTTGAACCTTTCCCAAGCTGAGTATAAAGACTCCCTTGATTTCTATTTGAAGACGACTATCTCACTTCTGATCTTTGCAGTTTTGCTTGAAGGAAAGAACCTTGCCAAATATTTCCTCGCCGGATCATTCCATGATGTAATAGAATTAGCTGGTTCCGCCTTCAACCATCGCTTTGCTTAGCCCAACAGAGAGAATGGGAACAATGTGAGCCTCACATAGTCTGGAGTGATTCCGTTAGTGATATAAGTATCACTAATCTCTAGGAAGTTTAGGATGTGCTGTTGCGGATCCTCGTGTGGAAAACCCATAAACTGTCCATTCGTATGTAGTTGCTTGATCATGCTATGTTTCAGCTCAAAGTGCCCATTAATTGTGGGATTCACGATGTTGGAGGTGATATTGGCAATGTTGGGCATCACCACCTCTTGAACCGCCATATGTTGCTCCTCAGTCATGTCCATAGGAAACTGAACAAGTGCTTGAAGATTATCTGTGTCACTTGATTCTCTCAATCTCATATGAAATGTTCTCTCATGTTCGAGGCCAAAGCCTTGAAGTCTATCCTGGCTTCTGACCCTTGGCATTCAATCAAAATTCCTCAGAGTAGAGAAATCAATATGAAACGTTAGACTCAACGAAACAAACAATTAAAGCAAACACCAGAAAGTAGTCAATATTCAAGTCCCCCACAACGGTGCCAAAAACTTGTTGCTCTCAAATGCATACGCAAGTATACGTGGTCGTACAAGCAATAAAATGATAAGTCGAGTGTCGAACCCACATAGACTTGTGTAACTAACCACTAGTTACCAATATTATTATTCAGTCAAGTAT
Organism: Nicotiana undulata; assembly: GCA_005239495.1. Classification (NCBI taxonomy): domain Eukaryota; kingdom Viridiplantae; phylum Streptophyta; class Magnoliopsida; order Solanales; family Solanaceae; genus Nicotiana; species Nicotiana undulata. Next base: position 9,507 of record ML275439.1, on the reverse strand, counting down.
TTCAGAGTTCAAAAGTATGATTATACCAAGCACTGATTCTACAAGTAACTAATTTTTCAAGCAATATAATAGTTGTTGCATATTCAGTAAAGACAAATATTCTAGGGTTGTGATCGATTCACCAATTCAATTGTGTTCTAATTAACTCTCCATATCATAAATTCACTCATGGTTTCTAACTAATCCAACAATTGCTCTCATAGTATTCTCCCGAATTCCTACTCGCCTATTCAAAATATATTAATGCACATATTCCTCTGGAATTAATTTATTAAGAACGCATTAAGATTACAATATTTAATGACTAGGTATATTCCTATCCTAACCACAAATCCGCCCCCTCAAAGTTAAGATCATGCTCTCTTCAATTCGTCGCTAATATAAACGTAGCTTTCCCAAGCATAACATAGATAGTAAATAGAACCTAATTGTTGGCCAGACACTTAAGCAATTAATCACAGAATTGAAGAAATAACCATGTATTAGCGAATTGTAATCAAGGTTAGTCAACTTTAAACAATAACATTCATGGCTAAATCACAATCCCAGAACTATGGGTTTTAGCCACTCATGATAATATCAAAACAATACAAATATTGAATAATTGAAAATACTAAGAAAAGATGAAGAAAACTGAGATATTTTTGCTCCCAGATATTTCTCGTGTGTCTTTTTCCTTCAATGTGGCGTCTCCCCTCTCAAAATAGGCTTAGTCTTGCTTTTGTACGTGCTGGGTAGGTATTGGGTCGAAATAACCTTATCCCGGACAAAGTAGGAGAGGTTCCTCGTCACCAGCGCCCAGGGTAGCGTGGGGCGCTAGCCCTGGCGCTGGCCAATTATAGATTATGCAAAGTGTCACGTGTAGCGCCCCATTCTTCCTGTAGCACTACAAACAACCCTTTTCCAAATTTTCTCCTTTTTGGCTCTAATCTCGCACCTTTCGCCCATATTGCCTCCAGATAATTCCTACATAGAAAAACACCCCGAATTAACATAAATCAATATATTTTACATCCGAAATCCACGAAAGACGAGTAAAATATGAGGCGATATACATATAAGTATATATATTTTTAGCTAAATATCAATAGGGGTGTTCAAACCGTACCAAACCGATTAAAACATACGATTTGATTTGATTTGATTTGATTTGATATTGAGTAAAAAAACAAAATCAACATATAAATATATAATTTTTATATATGCTTTTAAGACTTTATATAGATTTTCTTAAAAAATATCAAGAAATATTTGTCATCCTTTCGTGAGATGTAATATTTTATATAACTATGAAGTGCATTTAATATTATTTACTTTAAATAATGGGTTGTATCACTTTCTTATCAAGTGTTATTGAAATGCATCAATCATCTCTTTGTTCTTCCATATTCATATGTCAAGATTTCTTAAATCTTTTTCGAATTTGAAATAATATTTCGATAATTTAACTTTAAATAGAACATATTATATTTAGGTATCAAATTGATTATTTATGTTTAATTATGATGCGGTTAACCTTGAATTTACATCAACGAAAAATTATTGTTAGACTGTTAAGAAAATAACTATCACGACTAAAACAAATTAACGCATACGAATAGTTTAATAGATCATATATTTGTCCTTTTCTTTTTTAATTTTTACTAAATATATAGTATTCGCTTGTTAAAATTTTATTAAAATAATATTTATATTCATATAACAAAAAAAACCGATAAAATTGAACTAATCCAAACACATATAATTGATTTTTTTTAATTTGATTTTGATAAAAGTTGAACCAATCCGGTTCGTATTAAGTTTTAGTACCTAACTATTCACTCAACTACCAGATTGATTCCTAAAATTCGGAAGTATAAAAAAGTAGAACACCACTTAACTTTCAATCAAATCGACAGGATAAAGTAGTCCCTGAACTCCCAACACAATGGTGGATTGATTATTTTAAATAAGAAAAAGTTTGAATTATACAATGATTGCTCAAACGAGAAATACATGAAGTTACGAACTAAATTAAATATATATGGCCACTTGTTTATCTTCTCTCTTTTTTAATTTTCTTTTCTCTAAAATCAACTCCCAAGATTTTCAGTTCTCTAACTTGGGTCCCCTTTCTCTCATTCTATGTCTTTATGGATTGAATGATAAGCAGCATCACACGTGGAGTCTGAATGAAGGGACTTTGCTTCCAACCACAACAATAATTCTTTGCCAGCAAATTTTTCTCTTTTTTCCTTTTCATTAAACAAAAATAAATATACATTTTTCGAAAAAAGTAGTTTTTACTATGTTACATTCATACCCTCACAAAAACAAAGATTTACTTTTATGGTTAACATTACTTTCCAATTTCACATATAGCCCCACTTATATAATTCCCACTCATTATGTTTGTTGCTTAAAGCTTGCATTCACTTCTCTCTTTCCCTTATCTTTTTCTTCTCTTTTGACTGAGGAATATAAAAAGAAACTTCAAGCAGCCAAAAGCTATACAGCTACATAGTCCTACAAATACGGATTGAGAAAGAAAGATTAGACAATGACCCACAAAACCTCTTTCTTGAGCTAATTTATATAGAGATTGATCCATCATTTAAATTTGATTTAATTTTTATGTTTTTAGCACTAAACTTATTATATATACTTTTAAAATTTAACATTGATTGAACAATTAATGATCTTTTACCCATATATTCATCTATTTTGTGTTGAAAATATTGGATTCAGTTGAAGCTTTAGTCCTTTTGAGCCAAGGGTCTATCAGAAACAACCTATCTTCTGTCATAAAATAGAGGTAAGGTCCGCATACACATTATCCCCCTAGATCTCATATGTGAGATTTCACTAGATTTTTTGTTGTTGTTGTTGTGGTTGAAGCTCTGGTCCTTTATTAAAAGAATTAACTCAAATAGCCGTCCACCCAATTGTTTAAATTAAGAGTCAGTAGAAGTATAATATATGCATAATTCATATATTATATATGTATGATCGTATATAATTATTGTATAATTTATATATAAAACTAAAAAAATAAACTGCTATTTGTGTAAAGATCTCGTGAAAAGCATCATACTACATATACTACTAAGCTACTAGCTATCTAGCTTAGCCCCCACTCCGAAAATAGATCTCTCACAAGAAATACCACCACTATATGATAATGGAAACTGGCCATGATAATTATGGAAACTCTATGCAAAGGCCAAATTTCCCATTACAATTATTAGAGAAAAGAGAAGATCCTATCTGTTCTACTTCAGTCTATCCATATCCAAGTTCTTTACACATCTCTAATACTGATACTTCTGCTGATAAAAAATCAAACCAAGAACCAAACAAGAAACCTCAGCCAAAAAGAACCTCAACAAAAGACAGACACACAAAGGTTGATGGTCGTGGTCGTAGGATTCGGATGCCAGCAACATGTGCTGCTAGGGTTTTTCAGCTAACTAAAGAATTAGGTCATAAATCTGACGGTGAAACAATTGAATGGCTTTTACAACAAGCTGAGCCTTCAGTTATTGCTGCTACTGGTACTGGAACAATACCAGCAAATTATTCTTCACTTAATATATCTTTAAGAAGTTCTGGTAATATTTCTAGACACAATTATCTTGCGCAAAATCTTAGTCATGGGGTTGGTTTATTTTCATCAGAAAATTCGTCTATGGGGTTGAATATTTTTCCTAGTGGAAATGTAAATGTGAATTTAAATGCCATGTTACAAGCTAAGCAGGAACTGTGTGATAGAGAGGGTGATAATAATATTGGACGAAAACTGCGGTCGGAAAATCAAGATTTACTGCCGGTGTTACAAAATTACCATATGGGTAATAATTATATGTTACAATCTAGTAATTCTGGGTCCATTCCGGCATGTTATCAAGGGCAAATTCCGGCAACAACATTATATATGATGACAAATAATTCTAGTCATGATCCTAATTCTATGTGGACATTTCCTAGTACTATTGGCAACTCAAATATTAGAGGAGGGTCAGTAACAAATAGTGGATTACTAAATTTTATGAATTCTCACCCATCAGTATTGGGGCAACATTCGGGCGGCGGCGACGGCGACGGCGACGGCGGAGGGACGGTGGTGGAAGGACAAATGGGAATGTTGACGGCTATGAATACATTAAGGCAAATTGGTCATGCTAGTGGTTCTTCTAATCAGCATAATGGAGCAGATGATCATGGAAATAATGGTCACCATTGTCATCATCCCTAATTAGATCAATCACAAAATGTATGTATTTTTTGTGCTTAATTAATTTTAATTTCTTGCAAGGGGATAATACAGTATCTATATATGTAATACTCCTAATTACTAGTAGATTGTATTATATTAGGGAAAATTTGATGTCTTGAATATTGAGAGCAACATTTTCTTTAATGGGATTTTTTCAGAAATTTTAGGTTTTGGCAAGAATTTTGTGAAGAATGCCAATTTCATATCCGTTGCATTTATTTTGTTTTCCTTTGAAGAGTCGAATATATAAATATAGATATTTGGCTAAACTAGCTATTTAATTTAAACATGCATGGGTAAATATGATGTGTACTATATTGAGAAATGGTCTAACTAAATTAAGAAAAAGGTGTTGCTGAGGGATGTTAAGTAATTCATCGATCCTAATATATAGAGACAGAATCAGAATATAAAGTTTATGTGTTCTGAATTTGTCACTTAATTAATGATAGCTCGTTTAAATTACTTGGTTCGCAATTATATATTTATATATATATTTAATGAATTTCTTAATACAAAAACAAATCTAAAAAAAAATTAATAATTCATCCTAATTCGGACTTAATATTATAGCTCCTCCCTTGCTAAGATGGAGGAGCCCACAAACTGTTTGATTCAGCGTCTCAGTTGGTTTCTCAGGTGCTGACACTGAGCTCTAGCTGCTGGCCATTACCATTATTTATATTTGCGTATACTTATAGTAGTAAAGTTATTTCTGCACTTGTTAATAAGGAAAAGATGCAGCCAAAAGCTGGTCGTTTTGATTAGTTGTGTCTTTGGTGATTGGTATCATATCCCTACCACACATGATCAATGTCAGAAGTGAATGTGAACTCTACATTTAATCGACTACCTTCTTCCTAATCATGATTGATGATGAGTCATTTTTCCTTTGAGTTTAGCTTATGTGCACTAATACTGTAGTATCAATATATTATTTGCTTACCTAATAGGTAATTTTAGGTAACTGTTCATAAAGTAGATTAATAATTTGAAAACTAAGCTAAACTATAGGTTAAGATATATTATTAGTGTAAACATTCTTTATTCTGGAAGTAGTTAATTGGTTGATTTATTGGTATAATAATCCTATCATAAAATTTCACATAAGATCATATAGTGTTCGGTTGACTGCAAAAGAAAATAATCGCGCATAACTCTAATGCAGCATTTGGTTTGTGACATTAAATAATACTGGCATTAAGTTATGCGTGATTCAATATATTATTTTATACAAGACAAAAAGTTTAAAAAAAAAATACATATCACTAATAGAAAAATGTCAAATTTCCGACTATGAAATTCGTCGAAAATCAGTTGGAAATCTCTTATTTCCGACGAATTTCAAGTGGCGGAAAAAATGATGGTCGCAGTCTTCCGACCATTTTGGTCGCAATGGGGAATTGTGCAGTTGACTAGATGAAATTAATGCTTGCGACCACTTTGGTCGGTATATTTGCGACCGATTCAGTCGCACTATTATTAATATAAACTAATTATATTTTAAATTTTCCGACCGATTTATTTGGTATTTTAATTATTAATTATTATTTTATTTAAATTTTTCGACCGAATCAGTCGGAAGTTAAGAAATTAAAAAAAAATAATTAATTAAAATTCTGACCACTTCAACCTCAGATATGGAAATTTCCCACCACTTTGGTCGGAAATGAGTCGCAAAATTTGGTAAAACGCAGCAGAATTCTACTATATTTTAAGCCACACCCCCTGCCAAATCAAACAACCAAGACAGAACAACCAATATCACAAATATTCTATCAATAGAACCTAAAACAATAAGTATCAAACTTGTTTAAACATAACAAAACCATTTATTAAACCACATAAAAATCTAACGCTATCAGCCAAAATCACATTACACCAAGTCTAAAACGAATAAAGTTTTGCAACAACCAATCAAGTCTAAATATCATATCACATATTTCAGATTAGTACCGATCCTCATCGGTTTCTGTAACGACTCAACATGTCATTTTGAGCTCTAGCGCGTCGTTCGGCGGTTTGAGTTTTGAGTAGCTTCACTTCATATTTTATGACTTGTACGCGTAGTCGGAATTAAATTTCAGGAAGTTCGGAGTTGATTCAGATGGAAAATTCTCAATTCGGAAGCTTTAAGTTGGAAGAGTTAACTAAGGTTTGATTTTGAGTAAACGACCTCGGAATCAGTATTTGAAGGTTCCAATAGATTTGTATGATAATTTCGTACTTGGGTGTGTGTTCGGGTTGAGTGTCGGGTGGCCGCTAGCATTTCAGCGATTATTGTGGAAAGTTAACATTTTTGAAAGTTTTAGAATTTCTTAAGTTTGACTTAAACCGTATGTTTCTATCAATGTCCGTTTGAGGTTCTGAGCCTTGATAAGTTCGTATCATGATTTTTGACTTGTGCGTAAAGTTTGGTGTCATTCCGAAATGTTTAAGTATGAATCAGACACGTTCGTCAAAGTTTGAATGTTTGAAAGTTTAAAGAAATGTTTTAGCCGTTGATTTGTAGTTTAGATGTTGTTTCATGCACTACAAAAACAGATTCCTGTTGTGGGGGTTATTTTGTTGATAAGTGGCGGTTTTCGACCACCACAAAATAAATTGTGGCGGTTTCAAAAAACGCCATAGTTACGTTCGCCACAAGTTTTTTTTGCGGCAGTTTTGTACAACCTCCACGGCGACTGCCACAAAATAAAATATTAATTTGGGACGGTTTATAAAACTAATTAGCGACAATTTGTAACCTCCATAATATGATTTCAATGTTTAAAAAAAATAATTTGTGGGAATTTATAACCCTCACAATTTGATCTCAATCTAATAAAAAAAATTAATAGTGGCAATTTGTAACTACCACAATATCTATCTGAAAGTTTATATTCGAGGATTCAATAAATAATTTTAGTAAATAACTCTCACAACAAAAATTAATTCTATTACAAATATCAATACTAACAAACATCACAATTTTGAATTCATATCAAATTAAAATTATACAAATAAATGTATGATAACTTAAACATTATACAATAAAGAGTAGATTCTCATCCTCAATAAAAAATATATGCAAAGTGCAATGTACTTGCTTGGTTATTTGCATTGTTATCGCTTGATGATACTCTTACATCCATGAGGGGAAGTAGACTCAGCTCTCCACATCACTAAGCTGAAATAATGAAACAAAAATATTTGATGAAAAACTTATAATTCACTAGCATTCTGACAAACCAAAAGCACAATTCCAGTTACATAAATAGATGAAAGCTCTAATTATTTTTAACTAATCTCTCACTTGGTCTAATTGAGGCATTGAACAGAGGATATCATCACATGAATAAAAGCTAAAGTACAAAGTAAATTCCTCATATATCATCACAAATCTTACCTCAGCGAACTACTCTACTTGGCAACATAAATTCTGGCCATATTCATGAAATTAAAAAACCACCTATGTAACTATTAAAGTATAAGTCAACCTCTATAGTGTTTCTAACATTAGAATTCAACAGATAAATTATAAGTTATAATCCAACCCAATGATTAACAGAAGATGAAAAGTTGAACGCTAACAACACCAGAAAACCCAAGTAGAAGAAATTAACGGATTATGGGAACCATAAATTAACAATTAGTTAAACAAACCAAGCCTACATCAAAATCTTTTGGAGCTAACTTCAAACAAAAGAAGCAACAAAAAGTGCCAAAACTTGAACAGCAAAAGTAGAATTTTTATACTACCAACTTACTTCGACGTCTAATTTGTTAAGGGACTCAATCAAATTTCGCAAGCATGAATTCCATTAGTATCTGTATCAGTAACACTGCAAGAGAATACAAAATAAATTACTCTTAATAACATACGGTAACCAAGGGAAAATAAGTGAAAGGATTGAAAATATAGGAGATAACTCAATGACGTCTCAACAATCGAATTGTGAAATTTTTGTTTGATTAGTTTTTTTAGTAGTTTTCTTTTCATTAGTTAACCATATCAGTATCCTTCAAAATTATGAGAAACCAATATCATTAAACTAATTAAATAATTAGAACATTCCTTTCATATAATTGGAGTTGACAAAATAGATAGCAGAACCAACTATCACCGTAAGAGTGTGAGGGACCTTTGTTATTTCTAAAAATTATTGTATATTTCAATAACCAGTAGTCTTAGGGATAAGAAAAATTCGAATGCAATCAATCAAATAGAAAACCATCACTTATTTATGTGTGTTGTGAGATTAGACTAGTACATCAAGTTTACATATACTTGTAGCCACATATGTAGAAAGATGTCAATGAGCCAACTATTTTACTTGTTCTTGAGGCTACTATTATTTGTTTCACTTAAAGTAGTGTTCAATGCTTCAAATGCTTCCAGATATTCTAGTTTCCTATAACTCGTGAAGTTTTTTATACAAAAAATAAGCTCTCTGAAACGAACACTTGGTGAAAAAAATGGGTTAAGAAGGATAACTTACCCTTCAGTGTTATCATACCAACACAACAATCCTGAAACTTTTTCCCACATATTCACCAGTGAAAGAAATTTTCTTCACCATTCTTGTTTACACCCAAATAGGTCATGCATCATGAAAAAGGAAACAGGAAGGAGGATAGTTCTGACTAGTTATTGAAATTTTCTTTATAGTGATACGAAGTGTCTAGATGTTTCAGATAAGTCTTAACTCAAAGTCGAAACTAATAGCTAAAGTTTAAGCTCTAGATTTTCACCGATAATCACCGTTAAGTAAACATGTTGGAATTACTTTAACAAGAAATCAGACACATTTGTAGAAGCAAACACAAGGAGTGCTTCTCCTTCACCAATTACCTCAAATCTTGGGTGATCAATCCGTTGCTTTAGATTATCCTTTGATCCATTGGAGTGGTTTTCTACAACAATCACCTGAGCATATGCAAATAGTTTTACTCTTGCTTCTAATCATTTTTTATATACAAGGATGCAATAGTTGCAAATATACAATAGAAAACCAAACTTAGAAGATTGTACCTCATTATTCTCATTTTACATTAGTTTGTCAACAAAGTCGAGAGACAATAGTCTAGACCATCTACCAAGTCACGACCCGAAATCCCACCTTTCAGGCCGTAACTGCGTCTAACGTTGAACCCGCTAGACAAGCCAACGTATACAACATTATTGCCTTCATAATACAACGTAACAATATTTAAAACTATTAATCTTCAAACATTTACTGGAATAACTCGAATTCATTAATGTCCAGCTT